>JANIJG010011717.1:31417-59822 GCA_024611175.1 Megaceryle torquata | reverse complement strand
CCATATCCATGCGTCCTTTTTTTTTTTTTTATAGAAAAAAATCCAAAACAAACAAAAAACCAAAACAAAAAAAAACCACAACCCCCCAAAAAACAACCCAAAAACCCCAAAACAGAAAAAAAAACCCCAAACAAGCAAATAAACAAACAAAAACCCACAAAAAACAAACCCAAACTTCCATCAGTCTGTACTAACTTTTGTTCACAGCTGTACAGGACTAGATACATGAACCAAACCAGAAATAATGGGCTATGTGACTGCAAAGAGTTGGTTATTGTCTTAATTTTATCTTGATCAGAATAGAATGGTGAATTTGCTACTGCATTTTTCTGTTTGCTAGTGAAGTCATTACATTTATATATTAAAGCCCAAGAAATTAATATTTTGATATGACTTATCAGAATAGATGAAGCAAGTAATCAGCCCCCTCAGCAGCAGACCTGATGTAGTTCAATTAGCCTCTGGTTGCTGGTTCATAATTGGACTCTCAATGATCTCAAAATATAAAACTTTTCCTACAGCTGGGGCATTCAGGACATTTTTCACCTATCTCTTAATAAGAATTCATCCTCTGCTATTGCCTTTTCCAATGTTAGTAAAGTGTCTTGCATTTGACCAGATATTTTTGTGAAAGCTCAGGGAGCTTGGAAAGCACTGCTCCTTAACCAAAATCTACCTGAAAATAAGTTCAAGTATTACAGACTACTGGGAGAATCCAAATAGTTCCTTAGAAAATGAGCTAAAAAAAGATACATGCTGAAGAAATGAGGAAAATGACAACAAAAAGTATCTCTCAACTATTAAATCTAACAGTCTACATGCAATTTAATTGCTTATTCGGTTTTCAATTTTAGGCAGATGCTAGTGTAATCATCAAGTAAAAACAGGGTTCAGGTATGCAAGATAAGTTTTTGGATAATGTGAAAGTAAAAAATGTTGAGGCATACTATACCTTGAGTATTTACATTCCTGTTTTTATAATTATCTTAATTAAAGAGTAATTATTTCACTTACAGATAGGCTTATCTCTAACATGAAACTACCTGTCTACCATAATAAAAATTGAAAAAACATCAAAATTGCATTTTTTACTTTCTTTAATAGATGTTCTGTACTTTAAATGCAGTCTTCACCACAAGGAAAATACATTGTTATACTCACTTGGTATTCATATTTTGTAAAAAGCAGTCAGGTTGCTAATTATGGAAGCAAGTTTTCCAGAAGCACAGAATTAGCTGTCTAACAAAAACATGCTTTCACCTGATATGAAAGAAAAGAAAGCCTCAAATTTCTAACAGAGAATTAATAAGGAAAATGTAAGACTAGCCAAGAGTAAAATGAGGGCTTGCAGTCAAAAGTGTGGGAGCTTCCTTCTGCTGGCAGCCTGTGGCTGTTTCTTGTGCCTGGGGAGAGCACCCAGATAGACCATGCCTAGGGCCTTCACCTGGACCATCCTGGAAGACACAGCCAGGTGCAGGCAGCTGGGGGTTCCTGCAGCTGATGGGAGCTATCAGGCAGACCATATCATCAAGTTATGGTTTTGGCTGGCATTTGCACTCCAGATTCCCTTTACAAGGTAGAGCAACATCTCTTAAGATCCTTTGTAAGAGCAGTACTGTGACAAAGAACCAAAGAATCTTTCACATTGGAAAAGACAACGTGTCCAGTCATTAAGTTGTGCTTAAAGGAGGGTGTTAAAAGAGTGCTTCTTTTTGTAGATGATCAAAACTAGACAAGCAAGACATAAGATACATATCAGATATGTATTTTCACTAGGAATTACCTGTCTTCCAGCCACTTGACACCTCACCTGCATCAAGATTAAAGTGGGACAGAATAGTGGAACAATCTCATGGGTTACTCTTCTGTACGGAGAACTGGCAGGAAATTATGTGGGACTTTAAAACAGGTCAGTTTTCAAGATGTACATATGTAAAATATTGTCTAGAACATAAATTAGGCAAAGTTTTTAAAAGCTGCCAGAAGTCACAGCTAGCCTTACTACTTGCATGGACATGGGGAAGTACTAACCAACAGGACCACCTTTGTCTCTAGTGTAATGTGCTGGTTACTTAACATGTAACTTAACATGTGATGTTACTTATCTCATCAGCTGAGGCACCTTCTAATCCCAGGTATTTTTCTAGTCTAGACAAATCTTTCCCCCCCTCTTTTTTTTTCTTTTTTTTTTTTTTTTTAATATAAGTAAATGGTGCCCTCAGTGTTACCCAAACAGTTTACTGCTTCACTGAGGCTAAGCTTGTTTCTACTTTAGTCAGAATAACATGGGAACAAGTACAGAAGCTGCACTCTTAATAGAGCTGCTCTTGCTGGCACCAGCTGTTGTATTGCTTACTGAGAAGATGGAGAGCTATGCATATTATTATCAGCAGCTTTTCTACTCTCTGTTGTATGCTGTAGGCTCACTAGCATCTACTGTTTTATGTGTCACGATAGAAGGCACTACAATCAAACAAATTATAAAGAAAACAAAGCTGTAATACATCCCAAGAAGTGCAGAAATCCCAGTGACCTGTCCAAAGCCAGAGGCAGGGGACTGGCCTCTCCTTCCTGAGGAGTGACAAGCACAATACTGAATTAGTGGCACTTCACAGTCTAAAGCCTGCTCTCTGAACAAATATTAATCCACTTCACCTTCACACCTCCTGTCTGCTCCACCTCAAGGACTTCTCACCTTAGTACATACTCTTCAAAGGCTATTCTTTCTACAAGTCATTTTTGAGGTGGGGATCAATAACATATGTCAGGAATATTAATTTTTACCAGCAACCGAGTGCAGTGATGTGAACATTCACTAATTTGTGTCGTATGTTGCCAGACTGTGAGAATGCTTAGCAAAGTTTTGCTGGATGCTGTTAATTTTATCACTGCTACAGAGCACAATATATTTCCCTTAAAAAAAAACCAAAACAAAACACACAAAAACACCCCCAAAACAGCAACAAAACTGCCAAATCAAATAACATTCCCCAACAATCCCTGAAATCTACCCCAGTACAGCACCTACATCATCTTGTTGCCAAATAACTGGAGGAACAAGATAGGAAGACTACCAAAGCCATGGAGAAAGTAGAGTTCCTACAGCTGCATAGGAGCTATTGTATCGAAGATATGAAAAGGTTGCAAATGATGGTGAAATATACAATAGTGGTTTACATATGCAAATAAAGAAATTAATGAATTTGTCAAGCTTACATGTTTTCCTAAAATAAAGTGAATTTTCAAACCAGATACCTCTTTTTTGACTACCAAAAGTTGCCTATGATTACACCGCTCAACTCAAGTGTACATATACGCTGCTATCAAATGTATACTACTATTTTATTTGTTTATTTATAATTTTGGAGTTGTTCCCTCTGCAGCATGCTTTGCAATATAACCTGTGCACTGAAGGAGGTTTATTCCATCAGACTTACCAAAATACTGTGCCAAATATTGACAAAAACATTGAGTCTTATTCAAAAGAGATGGAGTTTGCCTCTAATTATTTATGCCAAGATTTCACTCTATAAGGCCTTAATCACAATGACTACAAATGGAGCTGCAGAATGTTGAAAATCAGTGTCCTGCACGCACAAATCCCTGCAATGTGCAGAAAGTCCTGTTTTGAAGGCAGGTTTCCTTTGTCTCTATTCTGCCCTCCAGTGGTTTAACGAGAGGGATCAAGGCCGATCAGAACAAAAAGCACCGACCAAAATATACCAACCGATTCCTCTGTCTGGCTAACACCCTGGTGGCTGTGACAAACAGGACAGGACAAACGATGAAATTATCATAATTTTAAAAAGATAAAATCAATTTTTTTTTTCTAAAGCAAGAGTTCCTGAGATAAATAACTCTCAACCCTGATTAAGATCACTAAGTAGTAAACTATACTTTGCAACTATAATTTTCCAAACCTCACACAGAAGACAGATTTAACTGAATCCTTCTGAATTGTATCAGAGATGTACATGTCTATCAATACAGTAAATTAACTGTTGATGGCAAAGGTCCTATGGCCTTTGGTCATGGTTTACTTTTAGAAAACACAACATCATCTTATTGGAAGGAATTCCTATTTTCACCTAAACCTTTCCAAAGTGATTGTAAAAATGCATCTTCCCAAAGTGGCTTTGTCTTGTACTCTAAATTTGGGAACAGGCTTGATGGTTTTTTTTTTTTTTTTACTACGGGCATCACAGTCAGCATAGATGAGAGGGTGGCAGGGGGCTCTATGTACATGTGATGCATTCACTGCAAATATACTTCAAAAGCATTACCAGTACATTTTCACTTAGAGTAAAAATTCAGCTTCTGTCCTCTTTTGAAATTCTTGTTTTCCCCTGCAAAACGCATGGCTTAGAGAAAAGCAAAAGAACTCACATTTTAAACAGGTGCAGATTATTTTGTGGCCAGTGTGAAGGCCTGACCATTACCACTGTGTGGTGTGGTGCCTGCCTGGTGGATTCTATGCTGTGAGAACATGGTTGTTAAATGCCATCATCACCAGAAGAGACCATCAGGATGAGTGAAGGAAGCCTTCCTCTCCTGGCTCTGAATATATCCTCAGAGACAACTGTCTTACAGCCTTGAACCCTGCATGGGCATTGGCTTTTCCCCTAGTTTATCTGTGGTCTGCTATTGCCCATGTAAGAGTGTGCAGAGCCAAGACTTGCTTGTTTTCTTCTCTCTGAGGCCACTCTACCTGATGTAGGTGGGGTTCATTCAGGATTTCTTCTGTGACTCCAAAATGCTGTTTTTCAACTTGTGGTTTGACCTTCTGATGTATTTTCCCCCCTGAGGCAGTGTTCTTTCTAATTCCACCTTGTTACAACATTCCCTGTTTTCTGTCTCTGTCTCACACACACACTCCTCTCCCTGCTTCTATATCCTAACTGTATGGAAGAACAGACAGGAAGGATGGGTCCCACACTACACATCTTCCCTCACTGATGGTGACTGGCTGAAGAAATATTTCTGTGTGAAAGAGTTGGGAACACAGCACTGTGTAGGGCCCATCACAGAGTGGTGAGCAGAACCATGGTTGCAGTTGCAGCTACCATGCAAGAAAGCTGTAGTGGCTTTTGAAGCATTATAATACCACAAAGCAGCAGTAAATCACAGTGGCAGAAGACCATTTTCACAAACCCAGGGCTGAGGAACAACCCTGCAGGTTCCTCTTCACCAAACCAGGCAACAGGTTATAATCAATGGGATTATTTTAAAATACCTTTTTGACTCTTTCTACATCACTCCTGATTTTGAGATTTTAAACATTTTTTGAAAACCAGTACAGCCACTGCCTTTGAATTGTAAACTGAGATCCTTTCTTAGCAGTATAAATCCATTTGTTATTACATACTTAGAAAACAAAGTTATCTAGAGAGTTTCAGCCAGACCTGTGATTTTTCTTATAATTCCATAGGAAGTCTGCATTTAAACAGCAGCCATACTGCTCTGCCATACAGCTCTGTTTGGAGACCTTATACAATCCTTAATCAGTCCATGTGTTAGGTCCCCCCCCAAGTCCAGAAATCTGTCAGGATATGGAGATAGGACTTCTGTCCACAGCAGCAGCTTCAAAAATAATGAGTCAAACCTCCTTCCCCTGTTCCCAGCATTAACCTGAGTCACAAATCCATGAGTTGTTTTTTTAATAATAAAGATAGGTGACTGAAAATACTCCATTTTTTAAACCTCTAAATCACATTTTCACATCTCTATAACACCGTGAAATCTCCAGTTCTCAAAACAGCCAATTTCTTATGATTAAAAACAATACATGTGAAAAGAGAGCAGTCCGTGTCAGCTTGTTCCTTGCCATTACAGGTACTTTACCTGTTCAGAAGAGGTTTAGAAAAGAAAAAACCTGCATAATTCCTTCTGCCACAACAAGCAGATGAATAGTAATTATTTCTACACCAGTAGTACAGGGCCTTTGTTCCCCTTTGACAAAGCCTAGGAGAGTACTTGCTTTGTTTTGCATGTAGGTGGAAGAGAGAGACTCTTTCATTGGAAGTGGAGGAGCTTATTGTTCATACCACCCACCACTGTGAATAATAAAATCCCATAGTAGCATTTTGTCCACATCATACTCAAGTAGAGTGTGGGTGCAAACTGATACTCCACTGGCCAGGTTACATTTGACACCCCCACATCCATATATTTTTACTTAGCGCAAATAAACTGATTTAGCATGTAGACTCCACGCCCTGTGGTTTTCACTCACTTTCCATTTAAAGTCTAAGTAAACATCTTAGTTGAGTATTAGTATCTAAGGCTAAAATTGTGAACCATTCCTATCACCTGTATATCAGCTGCCTCAATTCCATGGCTACTGCATTTTCTTATGTTCAAGCTCCCTGAAGGTTCATACCTCTGCACACACCCAGAATCAGTCTTGCATTGAGACCTGTAGCTAAACAAGATCTAAAACTCAGCTATTTTCACTGCTGTGTCATGTAGGACACTTGTGAAGGTGAGTATTATTAAAGCACGCATAACACAGAGATAAGACTGCATTCCTCACAAAATAACTACCAATTTCTGTGAAGTTCTAATGACAAGTAGTAGATATTATTTTTACAGTAGCCTGATTTTGAGAATCAGGAGATATACACTCAGTTGTCTCCCAGAGCAGAGTAGAAAGCCATATCCCTTACCTCCCCAACAGAGCTGGGTATTTGGCCACCATCCAGCCTGTGAAGATGCACAGAGTGGTACAAATTCAAAACTCACAGGTGGATAAGCTCTTTCTAGTATACTCTCTTTGGAGAGGTTAGGACTGTTGACTAAGTGTGGCTATACTAAGTTCTGATCCCAGCTTCCCCATCTGCATATATGTTTTAGATTTTAGAAGTTAGATGGTAAAAACTGAAGTGATTACAACAAAATGCCAAGGCAGAGGCTTGCAGCTCAAATGCAGCAAGGGGAGGTGGGATGAAGTTAGGAGAATGACTTTGAGAAGCAAACAGACACAAAAATTCTTGTGCCCAGCACTTGTTCTAATGAAACAGGTCTTAATTTCTGCTCATTGTACGAAAAATAGACATGCACCTAAAGCATGTTTTGAATAGATGGTCTAGATAATTCCCAAACATTATTCGTGGTTCACAATGCAAATTTTCCCTTCAAAAGGAAATGACCCAGCCTTAGCCACTCTCCCCTGCCCAAGACACTATTACTTCACAAAACATGTTCACTCTGGAGCATAACTGTTGATAGATAGAGGATACTCCAACACCATAGTATTAAACAGTACTAAAAAAAAGAAAAAGTCTTAAAAGAGGTCTAGATCCACATTCTTGTTTTACCTCCCATTTCTGAATACTCCACTTTCAACCAACTGAACTACATTATTCAAGATTTCCTCCATGAAAGCATGTTGAACTGGCCCAGTTGGAGTCTTGGTTAGGCCCACCTCACAAAGACTTGAAATTCATGAGCTAAGTTTTCTCAGCACCACCAGAGTAACTGAAATAGTAAAGGGAGTTTCTCTGATCTCATACAACAAACTATAAAGGGGAGGGTAGCATTTGGCTCTAGCTGAGAACATTAAAACATTTTAATTGATCTTTGTGAACCATTAGGAAATGCCATCAGTACCTACATACTGACACAATTGTTGTTTTGGGTAAACTTCTGTTGTGCCCGGAACTACGATTATACAATATACAATAAGAGACTGAGAACAGGGCACCAGCTTCCCATTCCTGTCCCACCACATGACACACTTTTTTCCAAAGGGAATGTTTAAACATTCCCAATTTAATGTTTAATCACAGATGTGCAGAAAAGGGGAAGGACAAAAGGGACTAATGATTACATTACTAAAATTAGTTATAAACACCTGCAAAATTATTCCCTTCATTTACCACAGTAAGCGGACATGGAGAGGGAGATCAGAGACGTCTTTACTAATTTTTACTAACTGTTAATAAACTCCATTATTATTATTATGCCAAATTTCCAAAAAGCTTTGGTGATTTTTAATAATAGTTCCTCCAGACAATTAGAACACTGACTTTTTTTTTAAATATAACAGTAAAAAACTATAACCTGGGCAGTTTTTCACAAAAGTATCGTGCAAGTGCCAACTCACGTACTGATAATTCTTTTCTAGTTTGTTAGTGAATCTTCTCACCCCTTCAATCAGAATGTCTCTGGTTCACTTCCCATCACTCGGTATTACGAAAACCAGCCTGGCATTTAGTCAAACTAGGACAGCTTTACTGATAAAGCTGGGGGGGGAAGCAAATAATTTGTCAAATCTCGCTACTCCTAAACATAAAAAGCACTGCAAATCAATACACGGAAGTGTTCTCAGTTTGGTTCTGACTGCCGAGAGGAAAGGGCAGCACCGTGCTCACTGTCTCCACACTAATTGAGTGAGAGTGCACTCTCCATCATATCTACTTCTGACCAGAAAGGAAGTGTGCAAGATACTGTGTTAAACTCAAGGGGGAAAAAAGGAGAATTAAGAAAAAACTTCTTGAATTGCATTTTATTTAGGTGAACATCCCCCTAATCCCTTCTTTATGGCCACACAGGGAACTGCTTATCATCTGATGAAGTAGAATTCAACAGTTTCTCATCAATGAATCTTGGTGAGCTTCAATTTCATATTGAAGTATTTATATACAGGCTAGAAAAATACAAATCCATGGTGGTATCTGTATCTGCATTTATGATTTCCCTGCTATCATTCAACATGGCTGTTATTCTGTGACATCTATTTTTGGAAACAAAAACTCAAACCATGCATGTAATCCATTTGCCACAATCACTTTCAAGGCTCCAAATTTTTGCTAATGTTGTTCAGTAAAAAGTCAATTTTATTTTTGTCAAGAAACATTTGTATCTGTTACCATACTGCCTAGCCTATCTGAACTGTAACCAACCTAAGTACTAACACTACAGCCTGGAATGTTTACCCACCTCCCCAAGATGAAGGGGTCTATTAAAATATGGCCAAAGACTATGCCGAGGGCCCTCATCTCTGGATGAACAGCAAGGGAGGTAAGCTGGTTACAACTCAGTAAGTAGGGAATTGTCACAACTTGTTCAGGTTAGATGGCAAGTCAATAGTTATCCCAAAGGGTTCAACTTTGTTTCCCAGGAATACTAATGCTGAGAACACTATCACAACATTATGGCAGTTGTATCTATATTTCTTTTTATCTAAGGCTATGCAGTGAAGAAATCTGACTTTCACACACTTTTGCTTCCCCTGATGTCTCGGAGACAATATTTATCAAAAAGGAACACATGCACATTCCTCCATGTGATGATGGTTTACAGAGAAAAACAGCATATATTTTGCTCAACCACTTTGTAGATCTCACATGGGTTTCATGCTTTCCAGGCATGTACAAATCCTGCATGCAAGGCTAAAGATTTAAGATGCTCCTGTCTCCTCTTCACAACTGGTTAACCTTTGTACCACAGGCTCATTTCTCAGCTGCTCCAGATAGTTTGCCTCCCTCCCCTTAAGCTACTCAGTGCCACCCTTCTGTTTCTTTTCACCTTAGGCTGGCTCTGACTTTGTAGGAAAGCAGCCACCAGACTGGCTGAAGGCAGCACACTGCATTCCCCAGACTCCATTCCCAGCAGAGCACGGAGGCTTATATCACCAGATATACATTGGAAAGATAGAAGAGGGCTTAGGTGGGTTTGTATTCCTTCTGCATTAGTTCACCCAGCCCACAGCCAGTTCTGCGGACACAGTTATGTAACTGCAGCCTGCCTGAACAAGACAGTGCTCATCCAGAAGATGCAGGATATACACAATCTTTCAACAGCGAGGATAAGCCAAATTAACATAAGCTCTTTAACTTTCATGTTTGTGGACTTTTCTGTTACCCTAAAGCTTCAGCAATAACAGTGTTATGTCTCTATTTTTCAGTACATGTTGAAAACATTTACACAAGCCAGGAAAGCAGCATGCACGTATAAAAACCATCTCACTGGCTGAGAAGTTAAAACTACTGTACAAACCACCATTTCTTTGCCCCAAATCCTTTGTTGTAGCAGTGTGCAATATATCAGAGCTTATAGCCTTTGACACAACAAAGAATCTCCTACTGCCAGCATTCTCAGCTCACAATCAGCCAGTTAATTCTCATTCCTTCATCAGGGCAAGTACTCCAGGGTTAATAATACACTGAGGAACACCTTCAGGAAATTCTTCCTTTCTGGGATGCTTACACTTGTATTCTAAGGGGGGGGGAATCCTGAACACTTCTTTCTCTAAAATAAAACACATTAAATTATTAAAAGAATCAGAGACATACCATAGAATGGCTTGGGTTGGAAGGGACCTTAAAGATTATATTGCTCCAACAGCCCTGCCATGGGCAGGGACACCTCCCCCTAGACCGGATTGCTCAGAGTCCTATCCAACTGGGTCTTTAATACATCCAGTGGTGGAACACTCCCAGCTTCATATGGTTTTGTTCTCTTTAAAGTGAGCATCAGGAATGTGAATTACAGCAGTTCTTTAAGGACCTCAATACTCTAGACCTGGCTAAACATGAGCTTCTGCCTAGAATGTAAGTGTATGGTGACCAGCATGATGACTGAGATAGTAAGTCCTGAACCTACACAGCTATACACCCAAAATGGTTGGTCTTTAGTCTGTGTGAAAAGCAGAAAAAACAATCTCTGAAAATAAAATGTTGGTTTAGGTGTTATGTTGATTATTAATAGCCACTACAAGAACAAGAGACTGCAGATGAGTTTCTCTGAGACTAGGAATAGCTTAACTGGGTGTAGAATACTACTTATGCTTTAGCTTAGACACACAGCCCAACAGCTGCACTAGATTCAACTAGATCCAAAAAAGATACAGCAGTGCAGAAAGTTAAATCCCCAGAGTGAAAACTAAAGCCCTAAAACTGGGTTCGTAGATTCTCTATGTGGTACAGGAGTTTAAAAAAAAAAAAAAAAATCACTGTCCAAAATCAGCCAACAGCTGAGCGGGAAGCTGCCTGAAGTCATGTTTGGTTTATAGTTACTGATAACAGTGCAATAAAAATTTGTTTTAACATATCTTAAATCCCAGCTGTCCTGCAACATACAAGTAAAATTTGCACTGAAGTGACGGTATCCACATGGAAACACAGTCCAGAACTTTCTACAGATAAAAGCTCCTGTCCCTTTCTTCTCAAAAGCCTGAATGTGACAACTTGTTGAAAGTGGAGGTGGAAATACAAGTTATTAGACCACTCAGGCCAGCAATGATTCTGCTCCAGTCTCCACTTCTCACTCACAGCATCATGCCCTAACCACCGGCTGGCAGGTTACTCTGAGTGGTCACACTCTCCTCCCATCTGCTGGAGCATTATTCACCAAGGACTTCACTGAGACAGCAAGGGAGTATGAGTGCATAGCACCAGGATTAGAGCACTCACCTGCAAGGGAAGAGTCCTGCCATCTGAACTCTCCATGGTTCCTGCTACATTTTATATACATCTTAGCACTATAAAAGGACAGAATGAGTCCTGGGAGCAGAGAACTGAAATCTTGCCTCCTAAATGACTTCTCTAAGAGTCATACTCACTCCTTCCCCTCTATCTGGCCTAATAAAGATTATTTACTACAGAGTTCATCAGGAGTAGTGAGGACTGCCCATGCCCAGACTGGTCTAGCAGTTTAAGCATTCTCCTTCAAGGTGGGAGTTAAAGATGTAAATGCAACCAGAAGAGAGAATTCTGTATCTCTCACTGCCTGACAAATCCCTTAGGACATTGAACAGGAGGTTGCAGAAAAACAATCATAAAAAAACCCACAGACAAACCAACCAACCAAAAAAAAAAAAAACAACCAAAAACCCACAAACAAAAAAACAAACAAACAAAAAACCACACACACACAAAAACCCCCAAACAAACAAAAACCCCAAACCAAACAAAAACCCCACACCAGACCACATAAAATATACCAAAAAAACCCCCACAAAACAACAAAAGCTGTTGCTCTTTCATTTCTGCAGGAAGCTGGTCTTGTCTGTGCCGCAGAACATATAAGTTGTCCAGTTCATATATCCTGTTTGAGATGATATTTTCTCAAACACACCAATCCCCTTAAGCAGTAACACTTTGTATAAATGCTGTTTTCTAGGGCAGCAATGGATTGCAAAATCATTTAAATCATAGCTGAGAATGACTTTTTTTGAACACAAGAGTCTCTCAGTTTCCACTATGCAAGACTAACATCTAAGGCTGAATGTTGCTTGTCTTCAGTCTTGAGCCAAAGAAACTTTGTGGCAGCATTGCACAGTGGTAGAAATGTCTGGTAGGTGGAACAGAGGTATCTAATGGCTGTTTGGAGCTGCGTAAAGCCATTACACATTGAAACTTCCCTTAAAAGGTAAGACAAAGAAGTGGTTTAGTGGACACAATACAAATGAAACTGCCAAAGTTCCATATTTAAAAGCATTTCATTAAATGTTTTCTGTCCGATGTAAATTGTATGCAAACATTTTGTATTCTAGATGAGTAATTCTTTTCCCACAAGTTCAAGCCCTCCCAAGTCAGAAGACTGGCAAGATTTACCTTGAAGTACAAGTGAGCAATAGGGATTACCAGAGAACGACAGATATAAAGTACCTAGGAATACTTTTTTTTCCAACAAAATAGATCAATTGACAGGAAAGTATTTACTGCATCACATGGTATGGTTTTAACCGATGTATAACAACGTAGTGCAGTACAGCATCAAGACACATACCTTACAAAAGTGTCTCTTTTCTGAAGCCATATATATGATACAGCATCCAGAACACAGATACTTGTAAAGAAAAATGATGCCCATTTACCTTGTGTCAGTAAAATTATTAGCCACGTTACATTTAGCTAAGAGACAAAAAAGTTACAGGGCATGAGCAGACTTTTGCAGGAACATCCTTTGGCAGCTGATTCACTGAGAGACATTGACTGTGGCCTTGGGAGGAGAAGGCTGCAAGATTAGCTTTTTCCGTCTGGGGGAGGAAGGTCCATTGCCTGGCTGATTGCAACAGAGGCAGAGCAAATGACGTTAGACAAGGTTCGGAGGGCATTAATATATGCCAGGAAGTATCATATTCACATACACCAGACGAGGGTTGGGTAAGAGGCACGGATGGATCATCGTATCTCTTCAGAACTATAAATCACCTTTTTCCTGCCTATTTGACATCTTCTCTCCTACTTTGCATTCAGGAAGCACAACCACACTTTAGTCACCCCTGCCCAGTGTGTGAAGGGTACGTGGAAAACAGCTCCTACAACTTTGGTCTAGCAGTGCAAGCTAAGACACCGTCCTTAGTGGGATTAATAATGTTGCCTGCACTGTGGACATACATCTGGGTTGAACTACACTGTGCAGAGGAAGAAGCAATGATATGTGAGTTGTAAAGCAACACTGATGGATTCAGCAGCTCTAATTACCTGACTGAAAGATACAGTCTTTTCCTATTCCCTTACATTCCAAGAAAAACTATTCTTGGTGGGGAAGAAACTAATTCTTGCCTTTTCTGTTGTTTATGGTTTGGTTGGGCTTTTTGCTGTTTGGTCTTTTGTCTGTTTTATGCTTTAAATAAGGAGTTTAAAGGTGTTTCTCATGCATTCAGATATTAGATTATTTCTGTCTGAGCTTAATCTCATCCAACTGCATGCCTATCTGATAAAGTGAGATAATGCACCTGCATCTCCAGTCAATGTTTCTTTTCCCAGAACACTGTAATGCAGCCCTTTGTCTTAATTGATAGATCACAAAGACACATAACAGTTCCAGAGTTAGAGGAATATCAGTTTGACTTTTTTCATCTCCCATTTATGCATTCAGGGGAGGACTAAATGACGCACACCACAGGACAGATTGACTCGCTGCTGTTGCATAGCATGTGCACAAACTGATTATAAAACTCTGACTCACAAGCCTCTGCAGCATAGTCTTACAGAATACCTGCCAAAGCAGCACAAGCAGGCAACAAAAAGCAATCACTGAAATGAAAAATAATCACTCCTTTGAACAGTATTTCATCCAAGTGTGTGTGACTAGAGTAACATATACATTCAGAGAGACTGAATTAGGGAGACATAACTGTTGCTAAAATAAAGAAAATTAGTCTTGCTTCTGTCAAGCTATGTTTAAGTCCCACAGCTGCAAGAAATCTCCATTCCCGTCCTTTTGTAATCAGCTGACAGAGTCAGTTTGCTGCTATTTCAGCAAGCGAGAGCCATTCACAGGAGCACACAGAAGCCTTGGTCCTGTCCAAAAGGAATGTTTTCTTAATAACAAAAAGAATTGTGTACCTTAGTCTTTAGCAAAAAGGAGAAGAGTGTTCTCACCTGCGATCTGGACCTTATGACACAAGGCTGTTCTCTGCTGCTAGATTTAATGTCACAGCAGTAAGTGTGACTAGGGAACCAGCTATTCATGCCCCCAGGCAGATCTCTGGAGCCCTGAAACTGCCTCAGAGTTAAGTAAAGGGATTGGGCAACATCCCAGTAACAATATACCCAGCTTCCTCAGGAGCATTTGGTTCCCATTGTTTCCTAGTGGTATTTTCCATTTGATTCCTAATGTTTACATCTCTTGTACCCAGTAGGCTCTTCAAGATACTTAAGTAATAGAGAATGATCATCAGGAAGTCTCAGAGCATGGAAGGTGAAAGACTACAATGGCTGTGAGACACAAACTGGGCCAAGATACGCAGTGCCCAAAGCTCATAATCTGCCTGCAATTAAGATACTACATAAGCAAATAAGCATGTCCAGTCTGGAGAACTTGAACTGTAACTGGCTGAGAGGAGTTGCCAAGACAGGGAACCTCAAAGAAAGATTTTGGGTGCAACTGCTGCAGATGAACAGCTGGAAGAGGGCTCCTTTGTGTCTCACATGAAATTATCTTGGATTAACATAGAGCCGGATGCTGGTAGACATTTACATCCTGTGATGAGTTGGTTTCAGTTTTTTCCCTTTCCTTTCAGTGCAACTGAGGAATTCCTCACTAACTTTTCAAAGAAATTTGTCTATTAAATCTACAGACTTAATTGACAGCATTTCTCTCAAATACATGTGTGCTATGCCTTCCCTTCCACATGTATGCCCAGTCATAACATTTGGAGAGCTCCTTGGGATTTGAGTTTGTGACCAAGAAAAGGAAGGATGAAGACTATTCTTGCAGTAGTTTTAAGAGATTCAGAAAAGCATAAATGGAGCCCCTAGGCCCAGCTCTCTAACTGCCATTTGTCTTTCTGAAGGCTTTCCCCAGTGAAGATCAGGCTGCTCCTGAAAAATTAAGATTTCACAGAAGTAGTGTTTGATGGCAGCTTCTATGGCCAAGTGAAGGCACTTCCAAGGGTGATGGCCAGGACCTGGACAAAGGAAGGAAATGCAACACAGCGGATCTCCAAGTCCAGCAGATCTGGTTATACAAGGCAAGTAGTGAGGGAAGTCACACACACCCTGCCCTTCTGCTGGCACTTGTGCCAAGTTTGCTGCACAACAGAAACCCTTCAAGAGAGAGCAGATCAGTCTAAATTAAAACCAGCACAGGCTAGGGCAAATGAAATGGTATTTTAAGCTGGTGGATGATGCGACAATGGGCAAGCCCCACCTGTAAAACAGCTTTTGGCAATAAACAGATACCAGTGCTCCTGTTCACAAAGGGCTAGTCAGCAGTGTGTTATTTCCACTGAGAGAAAACAGAAGGGGATCGGGTGGGAGGAAGGTTAACCAATGTACTATGAAGAAAGAATAAAACAATCTTATGGAAATGCATGGCAAAGAGGAATTAAATTACACTGTAATGAAGGAAATTGAATTAATTGTTTACAAGTCGTGATTCATATTTAATGATACAAAAGACCATGATCTCGAGTGGAGCATACAATCCCATATATGTATATCAATGTCCAAGTCCTTTTCACACCCTTTCCTATATTTATAATTAAGAAGGAAGTCTTCTGATGACGGGCCTCAGGAAGAATAAGAAATTACTTAGGTAAGTTAAATAGCAGTTTCAGGTCCTCCTGGAAAATGAATTATGTTCAGAGGTCACATTCAGCAGTAGTTTTGAACAGAATGAGTGAAATTCTTTGGACATATTATCCATGTATAAATTAGTCATGTTTATGTGTATCCAACATAAGGCATATAAACAGAAGGTGACTTAAGATAGTGGGTTTCCTATGAAATGCTTTTACACAGGTACTGAGAATTTGCTTTTAAATATAGTGTTATTTTGTCTCCTTGATAAGCAGAGATCCTAAAAGTAAGAGTATAGCCACACAACGATGGCTTTGAGTATGTTAATGAAATGAGAGGGTCTCTAGGCACAGACTAGCATCTTTAAATAGAAACAAAAAATTTGTACTGGCCTGATGCTGGCCTAAGTGAGGTCAGCAGAACAGGCTGAGTACTGTGTGCATGCAAATCTCTACCTGCTCTAAACCAAACTGGACTTACTGAGGAGGCCCTCTGACAGCTCGTGACTGCTCAGTAACAAGATCTGAATGTTGAGCGCTCACATAATGATTGTAGCTGTGTACACAAGGGGGCAGGGAGGAGGAGAAGCTAAATTGTCAGTTAACAGAAACATGCTACAGCACTTGATTGCTGTCACAGCAGCCCCCAGACTGCTGTGGGTGACTAGAAGTCATTACAAGAAGCTATATGATTAACTACTCTGTTTACATCTCTTAACCTCGTACAAGGCCTTTGCAATCCAAACTCGTACGATCTGGTTTTATTTCTCGATACTGAATCACCTGCATGAAGAATTTTCTTTTCTGCTCTTAATGCATGCTGGATTTTGTAGCCTACATGAAGTGTTTTTAGGGACTGCACATGTCTGGATGAGAACACAGCCACTGTGGGAAGGTTGTTTCCCCTCTGTAAAGAGTAGCTTTAATTCTGGAAATGAGCATCATCTAGGAAAACATGACAAAATCAGATTGATCTTGACAGGGTACATCCCTCACCTTCCCTTTTTCATAACACAGCTCTAAAGTTCCATTCACTTCATTTTCTAGTCTCTGAGATCTGCCTTTCTCCTGCAGCCACAAACTAAATTATGGTAATATATGCTATAGAATATGGTAACTATATGGTATGGTATCTATGGTTTTTACATATCATAAATATTTGGTTCCATATTTGTCTAGAATTTCTTTCCTTGTGTACTCAGATTGTGTTTAATGCATAAAAGAAAATAATTTCCCTTATGTAGTAGGTCCTGCAACTCTCACTCTGGTAAAAGACAGTATTTAGACTAACTGAGAAAATCCAACTGAAAGAGCAAATTGCTGGGAACAGTTGGGTCACAACTCCCCTCTGATTTTTCACCTACATTGTAAGGTACTGCTTTTGACAAGTCCAACCTGAAACAGCCTGGCCTGACTCACCTGAGTTACTGTTTTATTCCACATGGCTTCTTGCCAGAGTTGCTGAACCCTCTGATTATAAAATAGCAAGGAATGGGTGTTCTTTGGGTGGACTCCAGGATGCTGGAAGTAGTTCTTTATCTTGGCCCACACAGCTGAATTTGTTGCCCTGCAAGGCATACTGGGAATAAAAAGGTTTGAAGCAGGTCCAGTTCTGCTTCCCCCCAAAGATGCAGAGAAAAGGCCTGAAGAGCCTTCATGCTGTCACCGTTCACCCACTCCAACCCCGGCTTAACAATACCATTTTGTAAGATAAGCACTAAGAGGGAAGGGCAGGCACTGATGGGTGGGTTCATGCAGCAGGGCACTGGCAGTTGGGAACAGAGCCCAGCACCTCTCCCAGGTCAATATGCTACTTGGAAGACTAAGTTAGTGGGCATTAATGACAGGAATAGCACCGACAATTTTCAGTTTGTGTTGTTATTGCTGAAAATAACACTCTGCATTTGAAGCCTGGGCTAGCTTTGAACTTGTATCATTTTGAACAGACAGATTTTTCTTACTCAGTATGAATCCGAGTGAGTAAAGATTGCGTAAGCTCTGCAGGGATGGGCTGCTTGCAACTGGCTTGGTGTCACCAATGCTGCGCAGCATGTCTGGGTTTGCCCATCTCAGAGTGGCACCTCTGATGTGACTAGATGCAATCTGGCTTGTTCTGGTGATGCATGCTCTCAGGTCATGTACGTAACACAAGGTGACAGTTTTAAGGAAGCAGGACATATCAGTTATCCCAAATCAGCAGATTTCATTTTCAAAGTTTATAGGGAAAGTTTCCTTTAGAAATATCTCCTTTTTCCCCCCTTGCTATTTTCTATCGTTAGTGAAAAAAATGATGTGCTAGGGTCAGCTGTGTACTTGGCACATTCCTGTCCCAAGGAAAAGGATAAAGCCATTATACATTCAGCCTCATAGCGTGGAAAGTACCAGATTACAGCCTAGTTCTGACAAGAATGCACAATTCCTTGCAGCCATATTCCTCCAAGTCAAGTATCTCTACAGCCAGACACATTTATATTAAATTTACACTACTTCTAGTCAATGCTATGGCACTAAAAGCATGGCTAAGGATGAAAAGAATGCCCCAGCCTAAGCCAGTATGTCATGGCACCTGTTACATAAGGCAAGGGGAAGAGATCTCACCAGTTCTGGAAAGGATTTGAGGTGCTTGGTGGTGTGACAGCATACATCAGGGCAGGACAGTGCACGCCAGCATAGCTTCCCTCAAATCTTTTAGACTAGGATCTATTTAACCATTTAGCAGATAAACTTATAGCACTATTTTTCTAAGCCCTCGGTTGCCCATGGCCCTCTCTGTCCCACTCCCCAGCCTGGCCCTCCCAATACACAGCTCTGGCCCATTTTCCTCTCCTTGATCAATTGTTTGGCCATTACCTCATGAGAGAAAGCACCATGTCCCAGCTTCCCTTGGTCACTATCCCCATCTCCATGCTGACCCCTGCCATGTCTTGTGCTGCTTCAGAGGAGGGCCACAAAGATGATCAGAGGGCTGGAACACGTTCCCTATGAGGACAGGCTGAGGGAGCTGGGATTGTTCAGCCTTGAGAAGAGAAGGTTCTGGGGAGATCTAACAGCCACCTTCCAGTACCTGAAGGGGGCCTACAGGAAGGCTGGAGAGGGGCTGTTTACGACGTCCTGTAGTGAAAGGATGAGGGGTAATGGGTTTAAATTAGAGTAGATTTAGATTGGACATCAGGAAGTTCTTTACATTGAGGATGGTAGAGTGGTGGAATAGGCTACCCAGGGAAGTGGTTGAGGCCCCATCCCTGGGGATATTTAAGCTGAGGCTGGACAAGGCTCTGAGTAGCCTGGTCTAGTTGAGGGTGTCCCTGCTTACTGCAGGGGGGCTGGACTAGATGACCTTTGGAGGTCCCTTCCAGCCCTAGCCATTCTATGATTCTATTTTTTAGTGCTGGTTCTTCATACCCTCTACTCCAGCCCCATCCTGGGGGCCATTTTACTTCACTTTCCTCACAAAAAAAAAAGTTAAAAACCCCAGAAACTGTCCAATACAAAACAACAACAAAAATCAACTAGAAGAACCAAAACAACAAAGCCTCAGAAAAAATAAAACCAAGCCCTATTGCAGAAATACATATTTTAAGTGTTAAAAATCAGAGACTTAAGAAAAATGTGATATTCTCTGTTCCTTCCTCTTAAAAAGCTACAAGAAATGGTCATGCGAATGGCAGGTAGGTTACCTGAGTGGTAGGCAATTAATGAGAAAACACTGCAAGGACTAAACAACTTTTGCAGCAGTCAGGCATATGCAGTGATACTATAAAGCCACTAGATGTCATTGTTGGTTAAAAAAAGCGCCAGTTAATATCTGACATACTTAATATTAACACCTTACTGTTTTAAGAAATGTTACTGCCTATCCACGACAACATTGTGAGATGGGTGGTTTACCAAGGACACTCCTCCATCCAGGAGCCCTAACTACATGATGCTTTTGTCACCTCTGCAGCCCTGCACAGTTTGAGGAGCAAAGGCAAAAAATTTCTGAGTATTTCTAAACTGGCTTAGCTGAATGTGTTCTGTCAATCAGACTTTAGATGGAGCTGACAATCGGGTAAAAAAAAGAAACCTGTCTGCTTGGGCTTGAAACCCCCAAGTCACAGGTACTCAAGAATAAGTTGCCTTCCCTTCCCTAACTAGGATCCTGTGCCACCTAAACCACTCCTGCCATTCCAATAAAACTCCCCCCCCCCAAAAGGAGGTAATCACATTTTCTCACAGGGATAGATCACTGAATCACAGAATCATTAAGGCTGGAAGAGAGCTCTAAGATCAAGTCCAACCATCAACTTAACACTATCCTCATCACTATACCATGTCTACATGTTTTTTGAACACTTCCAGGGATGGTGATTCCACCACATCCCTGGGCAGCCTGTTCCAATGCCTCATCTCTATTTCAGTATAGGTACTATTCCTAATGTTTAATCTAAACCTTTCATCCTATCGCTAGTTTCCTGGGAGAAGAGACCACCACTCGCATCACTACAACCTCCTTTCACTTAATTGTAGAGAGCAATAAGGTCTCCCCTCAGCTTTCTATTCTCTAGACTACACAAGTCCAATTCCTTCAGCTGCTCCTCATCAGACATTCTCTAGACCCCTCACCAGCTTCATTGCCCTTCTCTGGACCTGCTCCAGCACCTCAATGTCTTTCTTAAACCACTGCAGCCAAAGCTGAACATAGTACTCAAGGTGTTGCCTCACCAGTGCTGAGTACAGGGGCACAATCATTTCTCTAGTCCTGCTGGACACACTTTCTAAGGACAAGATCATTCCTCTAACTTCCTGATAAAAACTGTGAGGAAATGGCAGCAAGGGTGGTGAAGGGCAGCAGCAGAACTTGTGGGCATGGACAACTTTTGGGAGATCAAAGCACAGACCACAGGTCCAAAACAGAGAGAGCCTGGAGGAAGCAGAGGTCTCCACAGTACAGTCTACAAAGAGAAAAAAGGGTGAGTCAAAATATTATAATAAAAAAAAGCATTCAGGTGCTTTTCTTCACATACTACCCACCGAGGAGTAGAAACTTTAGGGATATGCCCACAAAAAGGATATTTTCCTACACAACTAAAGTGTTCACAGTTACAAGTTTACCAAAATCTAACACCTAAACTGGGACTGACTGTGAATAACTCCACCTAACAAAAGGCACAGTATCACTTAGGGTAAGATGTCTGCAGTTTCTGCATAAGAAGGTCCCAGATCTCTTTTAGTTCTCAAGCATGGGAGGCATCCTTGATGTCATGAAAGTCCTGGAAGATAACCTGGAGGAGATTCTGTACATGGTTAATGCAATATGCACCCAAGAAAAAGAAACTCGTGGAAAAATATTACTATTAACTGAAGAAAATATATTAAAATTCATGCTGCAGAAAGGGACCAAAGACCTTTTCTGGTTGACATTCATTGACATCAGTAATTGACATTAGGGGAACTACACTGATATAAAAGAGAGAACTTGCTTTGTATTTTGGCAGGGGTTTTTTAGTTAGATTTTTATGGCTTGGCTAATTGTTCCATTTCTTATTCTCCCCTGAAGAATCCTGTTTGGCTTCAAGTTAATTTGCTGAAAGCCAGAAATCTAGTAAAAATGTAATTTTACTCTTGCTAACAGCTGGAGAACCAAAATCAATTTCAGCAGCTTACTGAGTAATGAAATTAGAGGACTCACAACTGACAGAAATATCACATGAGTTTAAGGGCAGTGCCATCCCTTTTATTTAACCTCCTGGTGCAGATGCCCTTCAGACAAGGCTCAGAATGCAGCACTAGGCATGTTGTTTTAATCTTAAAGGATGTTTCTATTATAAGAAGATGCAATGGTAGAAAAATCACAGAAAGCCTAATTTGAACTAAATTACGGGTTAATACACAAAGGAAGATGTTTGGTAAGCTCTAAGAAACTGCACATTTACATCAGCCATCTGCACAGCTCAAAACTACTTTAGGAGTAGGAAAGGTGCACTGGGAGAATTAATTGTGCTCACCAGTGTCAACTATTAACCTGGGAAGATGCCAGAGCAGAGTTCACCATTTTTAAAGTTAGCATTTGCATTTCATTTTTACCCAAATTCTTTAAAACGAATTGCAACTTGCACCATCATTAGCCAGAGCTGTTCCACTGCACTTCTACCTGGAGGAAGTTCCTCTACTAAGCAACCGAGGGTGAAACAACTCCATAGTCACCTTCTAGCTATTACTGGACTTCCCATGGCTATTAACCTTTCACCCTCCATAAAGCTCATGAGGAGGGAAAAAAAAAAAAAAAAAAAAGCAGCTGATTTTACTGTTCATCAGCCATCACACAGTCTGAATTTAAGGATCTGTCACCCAGGGCTGTAAACAGGCAGAGGGCGAAAACAAACCACTGAGCAAAGATGGAGCTGTTGCCATCACTGAATAAAAAGCTATTTTTAAAAAATAGACCTACATTTTGCAGGTATTAGATTACTGCCGTTGTTGCTACCAGGTACATGTAATTACTCTGAGAAGAGGCAAGGCTGGTATTTGGATCTGTAATCTCCAGTTTGCAAAACTAAACTGAGCTGAGGGCTTTTGGAATGTGTGGCCTAAAAAGTCACCACATTACTTTGGATTTGTTATTGTACTGAGGATCCTAAAGCATTTGCAAGGATGAAATGGTTTAGAGTTCAAAGTCTGGTTTAGAAGTTCTCTAATCTGATAATGGAAAGTGGCTGATGGATTTTTTTTTTTTTTTGTAAAGCAGGTTCTGAGTTTTATCTAGTGCTTTATATGGCAGATTATTAATCACCAACACTCCTACATCACCAATTATTGATATTGGTAAAGTGAGGAGACATGCTCCTTCCAGGGTAAGTATACCCATGGGATGGAAGAAACCCACCACTTTGTCAATAACTATCTTCTGAACTGATGGGCAGCAATGTTATCTCTAGACATTTGATTGATGTGAGCATGGAACTGCTCATTAAAATCCATAACGTTTATTTGCAATAGGCAGCTGGCAGGGATTCCCTGAGACCCAGCTCTCCACTGGGTAAGAACTGCCTGCAATCAGCAGACTAAACCCAGTCATTTTTACATGAAACTGAAAGGCAGGTGAGCAATGTCTTTATGGGGATAAAAAAAAAAAAAAAAAACTAAAAATCAATCTATGCAGCATAAAGGCCACACCACCTTTTCCCCAGCCCTTTCCTCAGTATTGAGCCCCAAAAAAAACCTCAGTTAGAAGCAAATACCTTAGTGAGCAGACTTCAATATAACATGAACTGGAAAGTCTTCAGAACATGGCTCCTACAGAGCAAGTACGCAAAAACACATTTCTAACAGAAAGCCTATTCCCTGTTACACGCTGGCTACACTAGTTCTCTTCTGCTTTTACTCCTTATATAGATGTGTGAAGTAATGGCAAGAGCAACACCTGGGGAGATGGAAATGACCTTAATGACATATCTGCATTTGAATTTCATTCAGGTCCTAACTTCACTGCATGTAACCCTGCTCCCTGGCTCTAATTCTTACCTAAATTGTTTTCCTCTTCTGCAGAAGAGATAGATTCCTCAGTACTCTCAGCTCATCTCTTGGTGCCAGTACACAAAGTGCACAGAAGAAGCATGAGGTTTGTGCTACTCAGAGCACTTTGCTCCTCAGGGGCTCACTTTCCCCACACAAAATAACTTCAGACACAATATACCCGAAGCTATAGATTAAAACAGACCTCAGGAGACAGCAGAATATCAATATTATTTCATTTGAGATTATGATAGTCGAGTTGAGATTATGAGATTCAACATTTTATTGAAATGAAGAATATGATCAAGAAAAATATACCATGAGGTAACACAAACCCTTTATCCCTAACAAGGACATTGGAGGCATCAGGATATGATTTACCTACAAGAGGCTAGACTGCCTAAAGTCCTGTCTCCACAGTGAATGGTCCAAACCCTTTCCACATGAGGAGAAGCAGAATGCAAACAGTCTGATTTCTCTGTATGAAACAGCATGAAGTTCTGTGTGGGCTCCAAAATCCTTCCAGGATTTTGTAAATGCAGACACTTGTGATTTACCTGCATGGAGTTCCACATTGCTCTGACTGCTCAAGCTAATTAGAAGCTGGCTCAGGATTCAGTGAGTATGTGGTAGTCACACTTCTGATTGCAATTTAAATTTAACTGAACTGTCCATGCAGTGTTTAATGTAACAGAGGCCCAGTATTTGAACTCTTGAAATAAAACATTGCCAAGAAGAACCCACTTTCATATAGAAGGAAGAGGATGAGCAGTTGTAAAGAAGATAACATTGTTCTTAAAGCTACTCCCTGTCTCATCCTCTGTGTTTTCTCCAGCCTTGCTCCTGCCTGGCTTCTCACTCCAACACTTTCACTCTTGCTATTTGCCTGCCCACATTTATGGAAGGAGGACATTGGTCTCAGTTTATGCCACCAGCAACACCAGTATCTTGGAGAAAGGCCTCTTGCTCTTCCTGGAGTTTGTCCTGTTGTGGGCAGGAGATTGAAAACTAATCATACAAAAAACCCACCTGGCCTGGTCTCATTGCTCTGCCTCTACAGGGGACTCTAAATGGAAAAATCAGGTTTTAACCTAAAATAGAAAAGCACTTTCACCCTCCAGTGAAAGCACTGAACCTGGTACAAAGCAAAACACTACTTAGAATGATAGGGGTTGGAAGGGACCTCTGGAGATCATTGTATCCAACCAAAACCTTGAAAAAACTCCAGCTTCAAAGAAAGCATGTTTTGTGATGCCTTTTTGGTTTAAAACCAAGATGGTAATTTCCTTACCAGGTGGCATTTTACACTTGCATCAACTTCTTGTGTCTGGAAGGAGAAAGATAAAGATACAAAAAAACCCACTTGGGTTAGGGTATCAGGACAACCTTTCCATGCTAAAAATAGTGGTTCTGTCTCAACACCACCAAGAGAAATCTTTGCCTTAAGTAAGGAACTTAGTCTCTGGGGCATTTCACACACAGATCAGAAAAATAAAACACCAAAGACACCTACCCCAACAACAATTAAACAAAAAAGATCCACTCACATAAAAAAAAGCAAACACAAACCAACACAACTAATAAAAACACTCAAAACTAGAAAAACAAACAAAAAACCCAACAAAACCAAACCAACCAACCAACCTCCAAACCCAAACACATCACACAAAAAACCAAAACAACCCATCTCTAAGAAAAAAAATCCAAACCAAAATACCCTCACCCCAAAAAAATAAACACCCAGACAACTACTATATCCGACAGCAGAATTAACTACAGAGATCAGCCACTTAAAGCTAAGGAAAGATAACAACTAGAATAGAGAAATGAAATTGAATGTATTGTACCCCTTGAAAAGGATATTAACAGTTACATGTTTCTTGCAGACATCCCACCATGCTCTTTTTTTTTTTTTTTATGAGCACCCTACAAAATCTGGGGCACTTTCTCAGTCTAATCCAGTCCATCTCAGTATTTATATTCTACACATTTCTTGAGGGATTGATGCAGGTGTATTAGGTTTTTAACATTAAAAAATAATATAATCATGTAGCTTAATATTCTGGCTCTCAGCCCAGGAACTCTTAAAGATGTTTAAAAACAAGAATGTCTTGACTCTGTACATTCTAAAAATGTCCAAATACGAACATTTATAAATAAAAATGGAAAATGAAGAGGCCTTTCTTCAGAAAAATTTCCTCTTCTTTTTTTTTTTTCTTTCAATAACAACCAAGGAACCAACAATTCCCCAAGTGACACAGGTTGTCTCTAAGGAGCTGGACTCACACTGGGCTCTGACCATGGGCAGCTGATCTCCCAAGGCAGAAAGCCTATTTTTCTTACCACAATGTTCTCTATTTTTGTTCCAAAACCTCCAAATATATTCCACATCTAAGCACGGTAAGAGTGAGGCAGAAGGATGTTTAGTATGAACTGAGAGCTACTCTTCAGACTAATTTTAAGAGGTGGAATAGGAGGGCTCTGTGGAGGAAAAGGAGCAAGGCAGGGATCGCGAGGCAGCTGAAGGCCTGAGACAAGGCACAGCAGAGCTGTGCTGCAGTTAGTAAGCGTTAAAACTTGACCTCTCTCATGCGAGAGAAACATTTCTAAAGCCATCCTTTCTTATGGGCTGAAGGAGTCTCTAGCATAACAGTGCAGATTCTCCTGAAGGGGTTCTCTTAGTGAAACAGTCTGCAGAGAAGTATGAAGTAGCTTCTGGCATACAGCAAATTCTCTTAGTTTTGAAATCCTGTAGACATGGGCCTGCATAAGACTTCCATCCCTTGCAAGCTATGGATTTATAGGGGAATATAGGTTGCAAATGGGAATTGTGTTTTTATGAACATGAATTTTATATCAACTGTGATTTAAGCATGTTTTAATATGCATATTTGAAAAGTTTCCAAGAGGAAGTTGGATTAGTTTTGCTCCGTTTATGATCCTGTGTGCATCGCTCACTCTAGCAGCCAATGTCTGCCAAATTTTAATCTGCCTGGGATTTTAAAAATAAGTATTGAATAAATAAGTAACTCAATCAGATTGGTTGGCTAACATCCCAAGGCATGATTAACCTGCTTAAACCATGAAGCAGAGATGAAAGTGCTAAGCTGCATTCTGTACTGGCCTGATCTTCTCCCAGGCCTAAGGAAACCAAACTCCCCTTGGTAAAATCCTTCAGCAGTGAGATTATTTAGGTGGTGCTTGTTTATGAGTTAATATAAATTCCTCATCATCTAAGTGTGAAATTAAGTGTGCCTTCTACCTCCTTTTGTCTCAGAGGAGCATGTATCTCAGGTCATCCCCACTCTTTGAAATGCAGTTTCAGTATAACCTTTTATTGGAAACAAAGGCCCAGGAATGCACATTTGCAGTTAAACCATACCCAAGTCATACATCGATTGGTTCTTTAACTTACTCTGAACAGTAGTTAAATTGATAAAGATACAAATTCACAAAGCAGGCTTTCATATCTTGTTTTGCTATGGATTCACTGTGACCCTGTGCACATCATTTCAAACCTGTGGCAGTTTCCCCATCAGACTCATCTAATACATCTGCATGTCTTTATGACCAGGACAATCTGTAAACGCCTTTTAGAGACCATTAATAACCCTGCTTCATTATTAACAAATTTTAGTTGAGAATGAAGTTTCAATCCTAATAAAAAAACAAACACCTTCCCCATGTTTCCAAGGAAAAAAATAAATTAAAAAAAACCCTTTCCAAACTGTACTAAAGTGTCTTAATAAAATGCTTTCACTGCAGTCTGATTTTAGAAGCCTTTCATATTAACTTGTCAGCTTTGCAGCAGCCAAAGTCAATTGTCTTTTAGTAGTGCACTACAGTAAATAAGAACTCTTCTGCTTCTCATTTTTCAACACTTACAGTATCTATAGGATTACTAAACAGTCAGTACTTGCTAACCTGCTTCTGGTGTTAACACACCACTTGAAGTCAAGAATCATCCTGGGTGCCTGATTCTGCTCAGAACTATGGAAATGACTACAGACAAGCAGGAGGTATGAGCATATGTTTAGTGCTAAATCCATCCAGGCTGGAAGTGGCCCTAGTCCCTAACTGAAACAGGCAGAGTGGTTTTATGCACATTGCTTAGGGCTTTAGGCCAGGTGGTTTTCCAAGTCTTCTCTAGACTTATCAAGATGATAATATTGTCATAGGACATTAGTATAATTTCCTTCTGGATTTGTTTTCTGTTGTGAGGGGTTTTTTTCCAAAGCATTTGAAACAACTCAATGCCTTTCTTGCAGGCCATGAGAGTGATAAGTGTTTTGGAATTAATTCAAACGTGTACTTTGTGCCTTGCATTTGAAGGTAGCCCTTCTGGGCTAGCAAGGACAGAACAAGCTAGACCTGGCTGGTCTCCTGCACTCTGCTTACTGGGAAGGCATCCTGTGGTGGGATAATCCCAGACCTGACAAAGTCCATCTCACAAAGAACTATATGGTTCACAACAAATGCAGCACCCAAGAGCAAATACACAAAGGGATAAGGACCTCAAAACAAACCAGAGGATATTTCCTCTACAGAGATTCCCTAAGGATTTCACGTTGATATTCACACAAGCACAGCACAAACAATCAAGAAGGTGAAGTGTGCATTTGCTGTTGGTATTTGTAATCTTTGTTGTAGTAACACTCACAGGTTTTGCACCATCTGTATTCAAACAGCTAAAGGACTGATAAACACAAAAAGATGATACTACAGCAAACAAAAAGCCATTGTGATGAAAATATTATTTAGAGCACTTTTCTACAGAAATCTACTGATACATCACGAAAAACCACAACACATACCCTTGCAATTCTTAATTCTCCTAAAATGCTGCTGCACATTGGACTAGTGCTGCACAGATGACTAACTGCCTTTTTTTTTTTTTTTTTAGGGGGGGGGGGGGGGGGGGGTGTGTTTTTTTTTGTT
>JANIJG010011717.1:0-31407 GCA_024611175.1 Megaceryle torquata | reverse complement strand
TTTGTTCTCATAAACCGCTGGTCGATCTTGGCGTCGTGCGGCCGGTTTGATCAAGTGTCTTTTTTTTTTTTTTTTGGGGTGGGGGGGGGTTGGTTTGTTTGTTTTTTGGGGTTTTTTTGGTTTTTCACAATTCATCATGATCACATTTAGGTAAACCAAGCAAAACCCTTCTAAAGACTGGGAATTTTGAAAAGCCCCACAGTAAGGGGCGGGACCCTGTGCAACTACTGTGCCTTTTTGAATGCATCAGTGAAGTAAAACTGTTCACTAGGTGGTGGTCTTGAACCACCACAGAACAAGTGCAGCTACATGCTGGGTGGATGATGAGCTCCATGGCACAGCACAGAGGAAAAAAAACAAACAAAACAAACCAAAACCAAGCAAACAAACAAACCCACTCACAAAAAAAAAAAAAAAAAAGCTAAATTTTTGAAGTAATAACATTTAGCTGGTACATGTAGAGTTTTATTTCAGAATTCATTGTGTATACTGGTAAGTTTGTCCTCCTCTGGTGCCTGTCCTGACACTACCCTCAATAGTGCCCACATGTCTTCCATGCAGAAGGGAGGGTGGCTCAGAGCTGCAGGGCTCAGCCAGGAGCTTGGGGGCCTGTTTCAGCTGAGGATCTCCCCAGGAGCCACCCCAGGCACGATCTACAGCCTCTATCTGAAGAAGAGAATGCATAGACTCTGCATTATCTTTAAGATGGAAGCTTGAAGCTCCTTTCTAAGAATAAAAGCAGTGCTGATAGTTGGGGATGAGGGGAAGAAGGCAGGGCCTTCTCACCACTTCATGAATATGTGTCTACTGGATATGATGATGAATGAAATGCAGGCATGGTGTCTGCATCTGAAAAGGTGTTACACAGGGTGAAAACCCTCCATCTCCCACAACAGCCATACATAAACTGCAGGTTAGTGTTTTCCTAGAGTCCCTTGATTAGAAGGGAATAGTCTCAGATTTTCTCTGGATCCCTTAGTCTTTCATTCAGTTAGCAAACAATGCTGCTTTTCAGGTAGAAAATTATTTTTACACTATTAGATGTTTCACGATAGAACTAATTTTTTTTTTTTAAAAAAACCCCCGAACTATTGTATAAGCCTCATTCTTCAAAAACAAAAAAAAAATTCTAGACCATACTTGACAGCAAGGCCTTAAAAAACCCTCTCTTGTCTTTCCATTTCCTGAAGCAATGCATGTTTAAAAAAATAATTCTAACTCACTCCTTTGGGCAATCAGTCCAAGATGAAAAAAACAAAGGGATGGGTGGGAGCAATGCAGTGAGACTGCAGCATGGAGTCAAATGACAAAAGCAATCTGTTTGGCATGATTTACATTTCACTTCCCATATTAGAGGCTATAATAAAGCTGAAGGTCAGGAGCTGATAAGCGCTGTTGAGGGACAACTGTACCCTGTCCATGACACACCAGCAAGGTTAGAACAGCAAAATGGTGAAGTAGCTGCACCATCCAGACTTGTACTAGCAGGTCTGTTTTGGTAATTCCAGTAATAGACACAGAAACTGCAACAGAATGGAATTGGGTACTATCCCGATTCACCCACGATGGCATATTCGCCTAGTTTTTTTATTTTCTTCCCTTCCTGTGGTTGATGCATTGACTTTCAAACTTACTGACTGTGGTCCCCTCTGCAAAAACTTTTGCTTCCTAGCCATCTGTCCAGTGAAGCCACTTGAGAAGACAGCAGATATCTGGATGCCTCAAAGCCCAGCAAGTACTTTCAGCCAGACGTTTTTTTTCCCTGCACACTCCCAGCCTGCCTTCTGATGAAAGAAATTCTGAAGCAGAGCCCATTTAACAGCAGGAGTAGTAAGGGGAGTAATAGGGTAGTGCAGTCCTAACTGTAGAGCTTAGTGACTGTGACACTGTCTGACATTGACTGATTAAGAGGCTGAAACTCTGACTGTGGCACTGGGCTGTTAAGAATAAAACAGACTTTCACTTCTCATTCGTACACATCCATTGCTAGCAGACAAGTGTTAGCTTTTGTAGTAACAACTACAGTTTCTTTTACAAGAGAGAGATGCAAGTAAGAGATGGAAATGCAGCTTCTTCTGTGATTTCAAAGGCATTTTAATTCATCAACATTTTTTTTTGAAAGGATATTTGAAGAAGTAATAAAATTCTTCGATAACACAGCTGGGTTTCAGCATGTTCAGCCTCTCAGCTATCAAAGACTCTTCCTTGTTTAGCTGAGAACCTGGCTAGAGATTTGGAAGCAAATGGCTGTCTGCTTTTGTTCCCTGGAGGGTGCAGCATCCTGTCCCTGGTGCAGGGCAGCTGTCAGCACCCACAGAGACAGCAGGGTCTCGACTGTGCCCTCCCAGTATAAGAAAACTTTGAAGCCCTGTCTTGAACAGAAGACATATGTAGCTTCTGTAAAGGGCATCTCTATAAGATCAGCTGGTGCATTACAGGGTGCTATACTGCCCTATACATATATCTCCACCTATTTTGGCATTGGGATTGATCATGGTGATAGATCTGTGATTCAGGGCCTGGCTAATGCAAATGAGAAAGGCCTGTGTATTAGTCATAGCCAGCTTAAGAAACATAGGAGGAGGCTTAGGGGACTCTCCTGCTGGCAATTCTTCCAATAGTACAATGCTCTAAAATGCTGAGACTGTATCAAAGAGCTAAGGAACTTCACTGCAAGTGAAAAATGGAAGTTCTCAGAGGTTAAACACTGTTTCCTTCAAGACCTTTATCAGTCTCAGATCAAATACTATACAAACATAGACATCAAATAACATTTGAAAGATTAATTTATTTGCCAAGTTTTACTACTATACTAATGAGCTACCCAAATAGGTAACAACAGCTTTGATTATTCCCAAGACACACACATTGCTCTAGCTCCCTAATAAGATGAGCATAGCTTTTTATATTCTTGATCAAAATACACCTCAAAAACAAAATCAAAAGTCACTATTTGGTGGTGGCTATGCTTCCAAGTTAAAAATAGCTCACAGAGAGCAAACCCATGGCAAAATAAGCCCCAATGCCTAGATAATCATACAAAGGGAAAACAGAAAAAGGGTGTGAGCACAGCCTGAGCTAATCCATTCAGAAAGGTTAACTACTATCTGCAGAATGCATTTTTGGAGTAGGCAATCAGCAGAGGCAGTTACGATGCTTTCCTCTTCAAAGAATGCCGGCCTTTCATGTAGGCTGGCAGTGCACGTAAGGAAAGTATTTTTAGCAGTGCATTGAATGATTTGACATTGAGAGAACTGAGGGACATATGAAAACTTGGATTGTTAGTACTTGCCTCGTAATGAAGACTTTCTGGGCCTAGAGAACAGTGTTCTCCTCTAATACTGGTCTGGAAGCATTCATAGACACTACAATTATTTACATTTCTACATCTTGCATTTAAAAGAAGCCCCATTACACTCATATCACTGTCCAGTCTTCCAAGAGATTGTTAAAATATTCCTGTGTAGACATTCCTCCTATTTCAAATAGGCACAAGGTCAAAGATGTTGGAATGGGAAACTGGCCTGATGCTTTAGTAGATATACGACACAAATAGAACCAAATTTATCTGCAAATATAACCCACTTCCCCAGGGAATAGAGAGCCAGCACAGTAACTGCATCTTTGGGGCACTTGCAGACTCTGGAACCTAAGGTATCGTGAGTAAAGGTGGCTTTCACAGAAAATCTCTAGTGCTTGGTCATTCCTGTTGCAGGAAACAAACCTTTGAAGCCATAGCATCCAGGCAACTTGATCTAGTGTGGGCAAGAAACTGCATCATGCCAGCAGCCTTGTGGATTGGAATATAGAAAGGTGTAGCTGGATGGTGTCCATGCCTCATTGTCTCTGCTGAGCACAGCTTCCCTGTACCAGCAACAATGAACCCATGCCTTGAACTAAACAGACACTGAAAGGGTAATGTTGCATACTGGGATTGTTATAGTCTTAAAAGGAGATACCAGATAGACGTGGACAACATCTACAGTCATAAAATTATATTTTCACCTTCACTACGAAAGTTCTTAGCTATCACATTAATACTCTGCCACTGAATTCTGTCCTTTGCCGAATATAGGAACCAAACGTTATCTATACCATATAAAAAAAGACCTGTGCTATTACTTGCTATTACATGATGAAATTCCACAGTCCTTAAAAAAAACTACTTAAAGCAAAACATTTTAAACATCTAACTGAAAAATAAGAGAAAACTAGTCAATATTCATAGCCTTTCATAGTCCATAAGTCTTAAATTATGGCTAGTATTAATTGTATATAATTTAAATTATAAACTTCCCAAGATAAATCATCTCACTTGTAAATCTTACAAGGATTTTTTTCCTAACATTTGCAAATAAGTTCTCATTCATAAGCATTTACAAATTAATGCAGAGCTATGGATGTAATTTCTTTTCAAATGAAGCTATGTCAACATCACTGTTATTTATAAATCTCTAGACTCCATCTTTTTTTAATCAAGCGTAACAGGTTATGAATCAAGGCATTTTTTATTGTTTGGTGTACAGGCCTCAAGAATCAGAAACAGGCTCTATAATCTCATTTCCACAGAAGTTACGTAACAAAAGTGATAAACTTATAGTTAGTACAGCAACACTTTTGACAGCTATAATTTTTTCCCCAGAAGAAAGTAATTTGAATTTAGATCAAGACACATCACAATAGCTTTCCTTATAAACTGTTGGATTAAGTTTCTTGATTGCTTTGTATGCACATTTGCCTGAGTGAACCAAAATGGGGAAATTAAAAATGTAGGAAGAGAGGAGCTTATGCATTCTATTGACCTTTATATTAGTTAAGCATTTGAATTTTAATATATGTATGATACGTACTTTAATTAAAGTGTAAATCAGATCTCTGAATTTCTCAGATTTATGAGTGATGTATCACTGACACTTCATTCTAAAACCTTTCAGCCAGCAGGCTCCTTTATGGTGGAAGACCTGCTGCCTTATGACACACTGCTAGATGCAGATAGTAAAAGCACATCAGTTAAAGGTGAGAACTTCTGGCCAGTTGCCTTTTTTGTTTTTAATTTAAATATGAAGGTAATCAGAAGAGATGAGAGATTTAAAAAAAATCTGGATGTGTAAATTAATAGAAGACCTGTACTCCTATGTCCCTTTCTGCTTATACCTAATAACTTTATAGTATAACCAGTCTGTATTTTCCCCCAACCACAGGGCAATAGAAATGTGCTTATCTTCTTGATGCAGAGAGTTTACTCAGTTCTTAGTGCTATGCTTAAATATATTGAGATAATACAGGGTCTGCTGGCTTCCCTTGCAAGGTAAAGATGACATTCTTCCTGCTTTCAACACCATTTAATAGGAAGCTACTGAGGGGGAAGAAAAAAAAAAAAAGGAAAAAAAATCCAAACAAAATTCCAAAGCACACCCCTCCCACCCCAAATCCCCCAAACTAAAAAAAACCAAGCTCTCAGCACAAACTCCTGTGGAGTACATGAGGCTCAGAAACCTGTCTACATACATTTTCTATATAAGTGGAACAAAACAAGCACATCTTTCACAAATTACCACTCTGGAGGATGTTAAAAAAAAAAAAAAGCCCCAAACTAAACCACAACAATACCTCAGATTCGCTGTTTATTGCTTTCCCTTGCAGATCTTTTACAGTAAGCTGAATATTTATAGCAGCTGAAATACATTCTTCACAACTATCATAACTCACTAGAGCATTTCCAACATGTTCCTTTTCTACCTTTTGTCAAACTACGAAGATGCACAGTTCTAAAAGATGCTAAAAATTAACTCCATGGAGATCTCATTCTGTATTTCCATTGACTTCCATTAGATTACTCAGATGAATCAATGAGTTCTAGAACAATTCCAACAAATAGGGGTTTTGTTTACACAGGGCCTCTCAAGATGGCATCCAGACTTATGCAAAAGAAACCACCCTTGTAAATCTACTGCTCTTGAAAGAAGGGTTGCATGGCTTACATAACCTACAAGATCGGCAGTACCCTGGTTTGAAAGCCCTGTGAGTAACTGTGCTATGGCAGGAAAGCAGAATCACAACAGAAGTCGATCTCTGGCTGGAAAACTTCTGGAAGTTTGCTTAATTCTGAAAGAAACCCTTGAGGCATGGGTTTTGATATTGCTTGTGCTTCCCTTCCTGGGTGTGATGGTGGTACCCATCATCTTTCTATTTCTGATGATGAATGTAATGTAGTGCTGCAAATTTTATCTAGTTTTAGATCAGCTGATGCTCCTCTTTAAAAAGAGGTCTTTATCCTCTGAAGCTGAGAAACAGTTCTTGCAACAATTTATCACAAATGACAAAATCTTTAACAATGCTGTTCTCATTCTGGCCTATCTATAATTCTTAGATGTTGCTTCCAGTCAGAACAATGTTATCTGAGAAATGCAGAATCGTTTGGTTGTAGCGCTGTGAAAACAGATCTAGAAGCTGCACTCTGCAGCTTGTCTGCTTGTCTGCAGGCAGCATGATCCTTACTTCAGAAGGCGAATGACAGTTGTAGAGTTGCCTTTTCATATTGTTGTGCATTACATGAGCACGCTGTGAGAAAGTCATTAACTGCCCACTAAAATCAAAGCCTACCTTGAATGTTAGTGCAGCATCAGTCAGTTTGCATAGTCCCATTTAGCACCAATTTATGCAATGCAGATAGTTAAGCAAGGTCATTGTGGGTATAACTCTGTGAAGATGGTGGATTACCTCAGGAATGGCTTGGGACCAATCTAAGTGGTATTGGCACATTCCAAGGCTGGCTGACTGACTGGGGCTGCAACCAAAAAAGGTGAAGAGGTACAGGTGTGGGCTGCAGTTCCTGTGAAAGTGCTGCAGTAAGAGAACTGCTAATTAATTCAAAACCAAAATACTTGCTTAGGTAGAAGGCTGCTTCTGTAATCTGTGCAGATTGAAGCAGACAAATTACAGCTTCAACATTGCTCTGAGGTACTATCCTGGAAGACTCCAAGATTTCAATCTTAGCAGAAGAGTGCAAGAACTGCAAATCTGCTCTCCTCTCAGCTATATGTGGTGGTACTCCTGTTCGGCCCATCCAGCAGAGTTCCCTCTCCTGTCCTCACTTAACAGAAACTGTCCTGCTACCCATGTCCCTCCTCTCTCATTCAGCCCCTCCAGATTCCCTGCTCTGAAGGGAGAAGAAACCATTAGTTTCCTTCCTATATCTGTGGGGTAAAGCAGGTATGATTGTCACTGGTTGACCATAAGCCCTTAGGAAAGTAAAATAATATGAGGAGCACTATCATGTTCAGAATCTTGAAGAAGTTGCATCTATTTTATATAACAGGTCTTAATTGTCTCTGATATATCAAGGGCAGAGTTCTCTTTTCCCTGAAGTCTTGTTTCCTTGAGCAGGTCAGTCCTGTCCCCTGCTACCCTGGTCCATCTTTCCACACAGTCTGCTTTCTCTCCTCTTTTGCAGAGTGAATCCACCTCCCTCGAACTATGGCTGCCATTTCTTTCTTTCCTGTTACCATAATCAGTTTTTGTCCTGGGTAGCCATAGCTGCACCACCACCCTTACAAGAGCTTAAAGCTTCCTGGGTCAACTCTTTCCACATGTTATTCAGAATTGGTTTAAAAAGATTCAACCCTGTCATAATTGTTATTCCTCCCATTTCAAACAGGGAGGAAACCCACTGCAGCAATGGTGCCCTGAGGTCCTTGTGCTCCAAGAAAGTGGAGCTCCCAGATGAAGCCTACCACCTGTGCCTTACAGTACCAGTGGGCTGGGCTCACAATTACTACAGAATTGTTTCAGAGCTGAAGCAGTAAAATGCAGAAGACTTTTTTCCCATTTAAAAACTTTACTACCTATTAATGCTTCACTCAAAGGTGGACTGTTGAGAAGTTAATGCAAAATAACTAGCAAGCACCAAAGTTTTCCTATGAGTTATTGAAATACATCTGAGGTAGAGAATCCCTAAGGCTGTCATTTCAATTAATTTAGGTATACAGTTTTATTCCTTACTACTATTAATTCAACTTCTGTACTCTAGAAGATGGATAGCATAAGATTAAATTCTATTATGATTACAGTGTAGGAACATTATTATGTTTCACTACATATCTGATGTAGCAGGGCTGATGAACCCAAGAGGCAATGAACACTTTTCAGTCTGAATGGTTTATTCTAGAAGGGAGGGAGGAAGGGAAAGCTAGTTTCCTAAGGTTAGGTGGGAAATCTTCTCCGAAAAGGAATTAAGCCCAGGTCTCCCAAACTTTATAAGCATCTTGTAACCTATCTAGCCTGACAGTCTTCTGTGTACAGAGCAAATAAACACACTTACTGCCTTAACAGTAACCATATGTCTGGGGGACAACATTGGAGGGGGAGGGGCAAAGAGGCAATTGTGTTCTTTCCTTACTTATTCATTGAAAGAAGAGAAGCACTATCTTTTTCACAGTCTTTCTGCCCATCTGTTCTGAAATCCTCCATGAAAGCTACTAGTTGTCCCTGATAGCATCTGAGCTTCAGCTCACACTACTCCACTGGTTACACAGAGAGATCAGTGACTGCTCTAGCTTGGTTAGTCTGGAAGTTGCTTCTAACTGGGAGCAGCAAACTTCATAGCCATGGCAGCAGTCTGTATAAACATCTGAAGACCACTGTGTTTACTGTTGCATTTATGTTTTCACTTCATAGCAAATTCTTTCTAAAGATTCTTTCTGTTTGTCACAGGAATGACAAGTTATGCCAGAAGTGGGGACAGCCAACCTCTCTAAGAAAATAAACTTCCTGCCCGTGCCTGGGGAGGCCATTAGTGTAACACCCAGGATTCAGGAGAAACCTGAGGGAGGTGAGGGGCAATGATCCTAGAGTAGCAGAAAAGATTTACCTGCCCCATTCATCTACTGATTAGACTCACATTTTCCATCAGGATGGAGGAAAAAATGAAGCATTCTTGTTCTTTGAATGCATTACATTACTCTGCATGATGATACAGATGTGGTTACTCCATTTGGAACTTGACAGTGCAGCTCTAATCCTGTTCTGCTGACAGCTTTGGTAGAACCAAATCAAGGAGTGGGAGGAGGGTTGAACAGAGAACTCCTGCAAGGGTGCCCATAGCTTCAGCAAGCCCAACAGTACTCTAAGATTCTAATTTTGCACAAACTTATTTGGTAGCATTGCAACATACAGCTTTCATTTAACGTATCTATTTAAGTTAGAGCTTGAATGTTTTTCAATTCCTCTGCAAATAAATCATTAGATTGGTATCCATCACTCACCATCCTATCTGCCTGTCCTAATAAGCAATACATTACATTTATCACTACCTTCTGTCATCATTTATCATGGTGTAGTCCATTATAATCCTTAGACAAACCTCTCCTCAGCACTGAGGAGTTGCAGGATTTGGCCCACTTAAATTTAATGCTAAAGACAAATTCTTTCTGAGGTCTCTCTGATGTTAGTAACTCAAAAGGTTTTGTTTGTTTTTTTTTAAGATTGGGTTTTATTGCCTTATATTTAAGGCTCAGGTAAATAAGTAGATTTATATTTATAGAGTCTTACTAACTCCTACTTAAAGCCTATTAAGAAAACAATGACATTATTACTCAAGTACTTAGGGTAACCATAATCTAAATTAAGATCCAGCACAAATGGCTACTTATTCTGACTTGATGGATAAATAAACATTCAGCAGTAAAAAAAAAAAAAGATGACAGCAAATAAAACCTTAATCTCCCATCCTCTGCCAAGTGTCCAGGACACACAACATGCCTTAAAGGTGGGTAAAAAGCAGACATCAATATCCAGTATAGGAAGTGAGTTATAAAGTCAGATACTACTAACATAATATTGGACCTGAAGGTCTTGAGATACAAGCAAGACAATGTTTGAGGGAGGGCATAAAGCTTTTATTGCACATAAGGATAAACTAGTAAAAAGAAATAAGCATTCAGGCTCAAAGTGCTTTTTTGTCTTGTATGCTCTAAAGCTTGTCTGTTTTTTCCAAGTATATCATATCATCTCAGGAACAATATTATCTCTCCCTGCAGACATTATAGTGCTTAAAATGTCAACTCTACTTGAAAATATCTGCTTTACACCTTCCATCTGCTTCCAGAGATGAAGCTACTGTCCATCAGTGCTTCTCACCCCTCCCACATCAACATGGGAAAAGGGTACACTTTTGCACATAAGTTTCCAAAATATGTTATGGCTTTTAGATGACATTAACCTCATTTCCATACCTAAAACTAGTGGCAGAGACCACAGAGCATGGGCATTATTACATGCCTGCCATATGAAATTCTATTTATAGGACCCAACTCTCAGAGCAGGCACAAGAAAAAAAAAAAGTTACTGGTTGCTTCAATGCAATATGCATACAGTTAAATCACTCTAAAATCCTTAAGAAAAATCTTTTTCCAAGGGGGGCTTAAAAAAAAAAAAATAGAGAGTTGTTTGGCATAGCAAAATTAAATTCAGTTCTTCCCCAAAGTAGTAAGAAAAACTAAAGCAAATAGAATATACCCTAAACTCACATTTTAGATGTTTAGGTACCATTTTTTTATTAGAACTGGTGGAGGAAAAAACCCAAAACAAAACAACAAAAACAGTCTTTTGTGGATTAAGGGACAGTATATTTCCCATCTGGGAGAGGAAAGTAAGGTAGAGGGAGATTAGTTCATTTGCCCAGTCACATTAAGTCCATAGTAGCATAGGGAATTAAACCTCAGTCTCTTTGCAAGGAGCTGCCCATACCACAGCTCATCTCTGTCCTTTGAACAGAGGATCTCCAAAAAGGGTCAGAGCCAAAGCAGCACTCTCAGATAAAGCCCCATCATATTTTTACAGAGGGCAAAGGTAGGAGAGGCCTTTCAGCTAGTACAGCATCTTTTACACTCATACCATTTTGCACTATTCTGCCACAGTAAGGTGGCCTTACGATGAAGATGGGTACAATTTATATCCACTGAAATTCCTTTATACACTGCTAAGGTGGTGCATGGTGGCCTCAGCATGAATGAAAATTAGGTCCAAGAACTCAGTTGCTGCGTTTTGGGCTGGTCCCCTTCTCGGCAGCGTACAGGTAGTGCCACTGTCCAAACATGAGGGGACAAGTCACAGACAAATGCAGTGACACCTGCGTTCCCATGTATGATCAGTCTCTCTGCCAGGACACGTGGAAGAGGTGTAGTCTCCTGGCCATGGCTGCTTCCCAGGGCAACCCAGTCTTCAGCAGCCCATTCACACTGTGCGCTCATCTAACAAATGCCAGCCACACTCGTGTATGCAGGAGCGCCAGCAAGAAATCCACCCACTCTTCTGGCTTCTTTCTTCAACATTATGTCAGTCTGTTATAAATCAGTGAAGCCAGCTAGCTACCCCATCAAATCCCTGCACTCCTAGAGTCAAAAATATTCCTGCCTTCTGTTCCTGTCAGCTTTCAGCAAGGGGGAGTTTTGCTTTCCTCCATTTTTTTTAAGCCAGCCACATACCATACGGCAATGACTTCATGCAAGTCTGTAGGCTAATATTGCCAAGAACCCAGAACTAAATAGCATTCACTGAACCACTGTAAACCTCAGCACTTAAGGTTTGAGGGATGTAATTCCTGGGAGTGATGTCCTAAAATGGTGTTTTCCAGCTCTTCACAGTGGAAAGCCTCCAAAAGCACATCTGTCTCAACGTTCAGCCTCTGATGTGTACAACACTGCAAGAGGAGCTGGTGCTCACTACATGGTGAACAGCTCATCCATTCTGCCCATGACTTCACTGATGTGCATTTCCTCTCTCTGTGTCTGAGGTAACGGGAGCATGGCAGAGTGAATGGAAATGCCTGGAGGTGTGCTACTTCTCTGCCTGGTACTAATTAAAAGTAGGTTACGAACCATCCAGTTTATTGTTTTAAGGTCTTTATAATTTTACACTGTTAAAACTGGTTTTAAATATTTATTATGCCTGCTAGCTGGTCACCACCTGACATCATGACTGGGATAACTGCAGCCAGTACAGTCAGTGCTTTTACCAATCACACTTAAAAGAAACCCCTCATTTTTCCATGGGTAATACCTCCTATTTGTTTTCCTTTTTACATGGTTCTTCCATTTGCTCCTTTATGATGGTCCTCCCTGGCAAACTGATCACGCTCAGGTAAACCACCCCAGGGAGCAATTTTTCTTCCCTTGCCATTGTTCCGTGCACCAAGGAAAGCCAAGATCAAGAGTGCTCAGAAATCTAATCTAGTCCCTGTTATTTCTGCTTTTCCTCTTTTTAAAGTAGAAATACTGCATTGGTTTCATCCCCATCATGAGTCCATTGGCTTCAGCAATAGCTTGGCCCTCTGCTTTCCCAGGATACCCATGGAGGAATATTCTTGTTCATACGTGTAAATGCAGACCACAGACATGTACACAGAGATACTGTCAGTCTCTGAGCCCCTGCTGCCACTTGCTGGGCAAGATAGAACTGTCATTCATGCCACAGCAAAACTGGGGCAAAACACCCAAAAGGACACAGGAGCCAACCATAAGTGTGGGACAGGGCAGATACAGAGTTAAAATAATCCCAACTGAAATGGAGTCAGGTCATCAAAACTAACTTCTTCCATACTCAAAGAGAAACAGTCTTAGTGATTTAAGATGGCACAATTTCAATGTCTACTTCTCTTCTAATAAGTACATATTAATATGATATTAATACTAATACTTTCCCCCTTTTGTTCTGAGTCATTTATTGTTTTTAAAATGGCCCTTCAGTAAAAGAACAAAGGACAGTAGTAATTTCCCTGGGAAGCTCATAAAAATCCTCTTTTAGTCCATTCCAGAACACTATTCCAAGAAATAAAGAGCAATTCAGAGCAGGAGTCTTTACATGTATTATACATCTTGAGATGATTAAATGCCACTCAAGTAAACAGGAAGGCTTCTATCAAAAAAACCCAAGCTTCATTTGAGATGAAAAAGTTATCTTTCCTCTCAGCATCAAATTAAAGTGTGAGGATTAGCAAAGATGCCAGCATTGCTATGAAAATGGGTGTTTATGAAATAAGAAAAAAGTCTCTACTGCGCATCAGCCATCCAACACCTCCAGTCAGAGCTGCACTGCTGTACTATCATCCCAACTCTCTGGAAACTTCTACCTTCCAAGTGACTGCAATGATCTCCTGGACCTTTGCCACTCAGCACAGGGTATTCTTGGCAACAGCAATAAGGGCACTTGTTCCAAATGAGGAGAAATCTAGTAACTGGTTTGTCTTGGCACTCTTGGAGCCAAGCAAATCCACCAAAACTCATGGAGACGGACACAGGAAGAGGAGGGAAACAACATACACAAAAAACCCCAAATGAAGCAACACAATAAACTTATGTCTGTCTGTCTAGCCAGCAAAACCTCATTACAGAGCAACGATGATGAAATACAGTGACAGTAAGTGTAACGGATCTGATGAAAGACTTTGAAATGTTTAGGTTAACACAGTTTCAGTTTCAAATTCCATGGGAGCTTTTCATACAAGAACAGTGCCAGAAAACACAGAAGAATGATCTTAAATTTAACCTTTCTTTAAAAAAAACAAAAGAAAACAAACCCAAAACCAAACAACAAACCCCCTGCTCCCCAGTTTTTCATTACAGCCTGTGTAGTTGGCATCACAAGCAGAAAAAGGCTTTCATAGCTGGAGAAAAAAATGCTTCAGCTTGCTTATGAGACAAACCTGTGCTATTGCTACATGTGCCTTCAGATTATAGTGTGGCCAAAACCTCAATTTAAAGAAACACCATGATCCTTGTAGGGCACCTGGTAGATGCAGCACAGTTGCAAAGGCTGATGTGGTGAAGCCCTTGTCTTACACCACAGAGGAACTACCCTACTTACTACCTTCACAGTTACTACACATGTATTCCCCAGCATGACACCCATATGCAGAGAATGAATAATTTAGCAGTTTGAAAACAAAACAAAAACTCCAAGAAATCTCCAGTGCTGGTTCTACTCCAAACATCTATTATTTAGTCTGACTGTCCCCCTTCTATTTCCTCCCCTTTGATCAACTAATGTCCAAGAAAAGCAATTACCAGCATAAGAAAAATGTATTCTTAGTATCTTTGAACCTCTGTGGCAAGTGTAAATGCATTACTTTCTATGAGAACAGAGAAAAATATTTATTCAGTGAGCAATATGAGAAATGGGGGGGGGGGGAGGTAGAAGGAGGCAGGGGAGAAACTATTATTTTATTAATTAATTAGATCAGTCTTAAAGGAAAATGAGCCTGCCTGCAAATCTCTGCATTACTGATTCTGAAGAGGAAGCTGTAGTATATGATGGAGATAATTAAATACCTTGACTTGCATGTGAAAGTGGCCAGCCCTGTCTGGACAGGGGAATATAACCATCTACAAAATAATCTAGTTATTATAATGAGGAAAAAAAAGAAAGAAAGAAAACCACCAAACAAACAAACACCCACCCCACCCCACCAACACAAAAACCCCACTGCCAGCTGATGGGTTTGGAAAAATACTGACTAAGTAGCAACTGGGCTTGGACTCTTGTTTTTCAGCACCAGCATGTGAGGGAAAATAAATCCCCCTGCCATTCATTTCAGGTTTGTCACCAGCTTATGAAGCAATAATTACTGCACTACTGCTTCTGTGAACATACCCATTTCCACTGTTCTAGTCAACCAGACCAACACTAAATGAAAACCCAGAATGAATCCAAGCAGCCTTGCAGTCAAAACAGCCCCAAAAGTGACTCCGCTATTTGAACACCAGTGGTGAGTCAAGCCAGACTCTGCCATGGCAGTGACCACCACTCTGCCCCAAGCTGTTTCTTGTGTTGACCCCCAGTGAAGATGATGCTTAAGGATATAAACTGAAAAAATCTGACACCATCTCAAAAAAGAATTTACGTGAGGAACATATGGGAACAAATATTTGTTAAACTCTACATAGGATCTTCAAGGTCCCTTCCAACCCAAACTATTCTATGATCTGATTTCCTCTACAAAAACACTCCAAGAAAGAAGGAAACAATGATTAAAAAAAAAAAAATCAGTGGAATTTGGGAAAATATAGATAATCTTTTATTAGTGATTTCCCAGGGTGCTCATTCAATAACACACTCCACAAAGTCCCAGAAGTGCTCAGAACAGCTGCCTTCCAAACCTGCAACACTGAATGTTTAAAGCCATAGTCTAAGTTAGAATAACATTATTCTTCATATTCTGGAGTGGCAGTGGATTAGTGAACTGCTTACACTGTTGCAGTCTCTAAGGCATCAATGAAAATGGGTTGATGGATTTTGGGATGTTTCTGGTTTTGACCTGTACTCTTTGAAAAGTGAGAGAAGTGATAAAACAAAAAACCTCCTGGTAATTGGGTAAAAGCAAGACAACCTACAGGAGACAAATACATAAGAAAAGACACTACAAGGGGAAACTTTAAGAGGAAGAGATGAAGATTGTTGATGGGTTAAGAGTACCAAAGTTACCAAATACACTGTGAAGTCCAGGTATTTCCAAGGATGGGAGAGTTGTGTGATGGGGCTCATGAGGCTTGTACAGTCCTGGGCTAGTAAATACCACAGAAAGAGCAGCTCTGCAGATTACCTGCACAACATAGCCATGACAGATGTGAACACCCACCACATCCTTCCCTGGACACTCACCAGACAAAACCCCCAAAGCCCAACTGCCACCAACCAAAGTCCCCATGCACCATTTTCATACTGGGTTCAAGACTAAGGTAAGGACACAGCAGGTCTCAAAGTGCACAATCTGGCAGTTCTAATACCATCTGTTAGCTTTGGTGTGTCCTTCTGAACTGGAGGCCTGGCCTTCACCCTCTTCTGCTCACTCGATTAACAAGCTCAAAGATACAGTTTCTGAACAACAGTATAGGTACCTAAATGGAGTAATCATATTCTTAAGTGGCCTTCATTATTATGTATGCCAGAGTCTTCCAGATGCAATTCAGAGAACATTACAAGCATCTGTGATAACTTGTCTTCATTCCTCTCCCCAGAGGAAAATTAAGTTATGATTAAATCTGTGTCTTCACTTCCCCCAGCCCCTTCTTTTCAATGGAGCTCTGCATCAACAGCTGTTGGGAAAGTGTAGAAAAGTCTTTCTTAGGAAAATTAAGTATTTTTCTTAGGAAATAGTTATTTCCAAGGTTACTGAGGTTGATTATTTTATTGGTTAGTTGTTTTGGAGCTCTGGGGTTTCTTTTTATTAGTGCTGAATTAGCAGAAGATGCCCAGTGATACATGGCACAGCCCACAACAGCCCTATGTTTGTGACACTTGAGAACATGCTCAGCCTCACCCCCTCCAGCCACTGGCACCATCTCTGGTGCCTGGTATAGGGCTTCTTTGGGTAATAGAGAACAGTCAGTATGACTTATTCCAGTGTCTAACTATATATATATATATATATATATATATATGGCCACAAATACTCTTAAAGTGTGAAGCAGAGGATTTATTTTATAACTATACTGGATAGAGGACACAGAGGTTGCAACCATGGGCACCACAATTGTTTTGCACCATTATCCTTTTGGACAGAACCCACAACAGACTCCAGTCTTCCAAATCCCAGTCGAGTAGTCAAGCCTTCCCGGTTAAAGGGATTACTTGCATCAATAACTGCTACTTTTGTTTAAATGAAGAGTGCAGACTCTTGCCTACACGAATCATAGTTCAGAGCAGCATGGTCTAATATACAAGAAAATACAGGTGAGCCTTTCTGCTCTGGAAAAGTCTACAGGTACCTGCATCTCCTGTTACAGACTCCGCTTGTCTGCATATGTGCTAAGGGTTATGCTGACTTTGGGAATCCGTAAACTTTGTGACTAAACCCCAAACTTGTGCTTGATTGTCTCTGGAGTTGAGAGGACGCAAGACATGACAGGACTATCTTCTGCTCCCATCAACACCACAGCACCTTCATGTCCATTTTCATTGGGTTGAGTGTTACAGCATGCTGGTATAATATTGCATACTTACCCTGAAGCAGTGTTAGACAAATACTCACAGTGCAGAGTTCAGTTATTACAACATGTAGCTGGCAATTATACTAATGACCAGGCACAGTCCTTCCCTACTCAGGGCAGTAATTGTAGACTACACTGTATCAATACTCCAGAATTACACTTTTACATTAGTCAACCTGAAACTTCAGAATATTCCTGGTCAACATAGAAGTTATTTCTCCAAGGTGCAACTGAAAGATAACAGGATTACCTGTAACAGGCCTCTGCAACAGATAAGATTAACTGGGAGTTCTCTTAACTACCACAAAGAACATCCATAAGAGAAGAAAATTATAATTTTACATTTCAGTGGTTGCAGCACCAGCGTGGTACGAGCTGCTCCATCTTACTCAGATTTTTCAATGCCAGCAGGGGAAGGCATATTGTCATCTACTCTGAAACAAGTTTGGGAGCTCAGCTTTATCCTCCCAATGCTAGGTCAGTGGGCACCCTCCACATTCAAGGTTGCGCGAGTTGCATCTATTTGATATTCCAGCCAAAGTGTGGGAAGTGGCCTGTTCAGTTTCCTAGCCACACCAAGGTCTTCTCACTACTATGATCTTTATCCATTGGCCAGAGTGTTTGCTTTGTTACTGCCAAAAAATCAACACTTTTCATCATGGTGTTACCTTCAAGAGACCACTTTGCATTTATCAGTCCCATATCACTAGTTTATCTAGTTCAAACACCAAAAACTGCAGAGGTCCACGTCAGATGTACTTCATTGAAGACTATCAGTCCTGTTCCCCCGCCCCATACTCAAAGTATTCCACATATTTGTTCTCTCAGGGCTATTGGTGCTGGAGAGGATCTATCTTCACAGAGCAGCTGGTTGCAACTGCAGTGAGTCAAAAAACTATCTTCTCTGGAGCACAGCCTAGTGGAGTTCGTGTTGCTGTAAGGCACCCTCATTGACACAGAGAAAGGCATCGCCACCCTTCCATTCTCTCAAGGCATTTATATCTCTATTTTGGATGCATTTGCCTTAAATTGGATCAGCTGTTGTTACTAATGTTCTGTAATCACTTTCTAGAAATTATGGCACAGAGTTTAGTACTCTGCATGTTTTGCTACTACTCCAAAATGAAATGAGATTTTAGATACTTCCCCCCCCAAGGATAGCACCGATGACTTGTTCAGTTTGAAACAATTTGTTAAACTCCAATCCTTCAGATGGCCCTTCCCATAATCAGGGTTTCTCTTCAGAAACTTGGTATTTCCCTGGGAGATTTGATTTAATGCTTTGGTTATAGACTATTAGCAATAAAACAAATCTCTCCTTTACCTGGAGAGAGCCTAGCTCACTCCCATTGTGCCGGTCTTGATCTCTTAAATCACACTGCCCTTTTTACCTCCCTCAGGCCCTGCTTCACCAGCCGAGTTCTTCCAGTCCACCATTACAGCTACACCATCCCAAACTCCAAGCAATTAAGACATCCCGCTCTAAATGCATGCGGTTAGCACAGTTCTTGGCTACTATTCTGAAGACTAACATACAAAGGATGCCCTCCTACCCCTCCCTTCACAGTATGCAGGGCATCACAACAGCATCCCCTTCCCTCCAGCCCCAGCTAAAAAAAGAAAATCCACAGCAGATGTTAGTATCCTTAACCCTGCTATACTGGGAGCCTCAGCTCATGGGAAGTCAACATCACCATCTTCCCTCAAAAGTCCCCAGGGGCCAAGCCATTCTTTTCTAGGAGCTAGATTTGATGATCCTTACAGATCCCTTCCAACTTGAGATATTCTATGATTCTCACACTGCCAGCAGCAATGAGAATAGCCCATGACACAGCCTCAGGATCAGGAGCAACATGGCACTGGCCTGCTGCTGCCAGACAGCAGCACATGCCACAGGATATCAGGCATGAGCCCTGGAAGGGTGAAGCTTATCCAAAGGACTCCAAAGCTCTGGAAAAATCCTCCACATTAACTGCTATTTATAGAGAACATGCAAGATAAAGAATGGTGTTTTAGAAGACAAAAGTTTGTAACTTCAGTTTTACATCACTTAAACTGTATATAATTAAATCCTGTTTTTTTTCAATAGCCCCTTCGAAATTAATGTCTCATTGTTGCAGAGAACACTGTAAGGGGGAATACACATTTTATTTAACCTCAAAAAAAAAATAATATCTATTTTTTACCCTAGAATCCTAATTCTCCCCACCTAGGCCTTTTTCTTCCTTCAGGTAAGGGTGACAGCAATGGAAGGATGAAGAAGAAGGGAACAAAAAAACCCAAAAACAAATTAATGGGAAAGAACAGCCAGGGCCTCTCACACAAGCTACAGAAAATAAGGAGGGAGACAACAAATATGCAACAGATTGCCTGCATCCTGCAAACCAGATGAAAGCAATTCCTCACCCAGCAAAGGTCTGTGGGGAAGCATAAAACTTACCCACATACAAAGCGTACCAAGTTTAATCATATACTTAAAACTTTACCCCAGGAACACACAAACCTCCACATCAAGCACCATAACCACCTATCACAGTACCAGAGAACTGCAAAAATTTTACTTCATTGTTGTCATTTCATTGTACTCATTCACTTACCATCTTCTGCAGGCCATTTCCAGCACTCTTACTTCTAGCTAGACTGCAAAGAGCAACATTTTTTTTTTTTTTCTCAGAGCCCTACAGCCCTCAAAGATGAATGAGTGAGCAATGGTGCAAGAACCAGCAGTAACCCCCCCAGGTGCGGAGAAATAAATAGGGGCCAGCCCCACCCAAAAGCTGAGTGCTGCCAGGTGCTGAGCATCTGCAAAGCCCTGCCAGCTGGGAGACAAGGAGCAGCCTGTTAGCTTCATGGTGTCCCCAGGGCTGATGCAGAGCCTACAGGAAGCCAGAAGAACACCATGTGCTCCCATCAGCAGGAGACAGGTAGATTTCTGGTCAGCTTACTCTAGTGAAGTGCATCTGCAAGGGAGAAACCTCCTTGAACAATCTGCTCTAAGTGAAGAAGGGTGAGAAGGAGGCCCAGTTTTTCCCATAATCTCTGAAATAACAACACTTGATAGCGACATTTTGAATGGGACCTTTCCAGAGGAGGGTGTCTTATGCTCTGATGTTAAAGCTATTATCGTAGTATGATGTCCCTGATCCAAGCCATAAAATCATTACGTTTGTAACTTGCTTCTGCCCTAAATCACTAGACTGAGGAATAACTAATACAAAGGAAAGAAAAAAAAAAAAAAGTAAAAGTGAATGAAGTTCTGTTTGCAGGATCTTGGAGCCAACAGAAGAATTTTGGCCCATTACAGATAACAGTTTACTCTTCTGTGATGTGTGGGTCCTCCAGTATAAGAAGGAGCAAGGCCCAAACTGAGCACTCTGGTGCCTTTTTTTCTCCATCAGGCTGAGAGGAATGCTAGCACAGACTGGGCAGTACCCGCAGTAATCCACAAATGTATTTTTCACATGCAAAGAGACTGCAAAATACACCCTCCCTGGTGCAGAAAGGAAACAATTCAAAATATTAGGCAAAAACATCTTTCTCTACTGCTATTTCAACTATATGTTATGTAAATTCCAGTCAAAAAGAACCCTCATGAATTCATCAGCTTGCACAGCTCTTGGGTAGCAGCTCTTCTTAATTCACCCCAATCAGGCAAGGGGAGGGGTGGGTTAAGAAGAAGATAAAGAAAGAAATTTCACTTATGGAAAAAAAGAAAAAAAAAAAAAGAAAAATATGAGCGTTCAAAAGAGAATTCAGGAAAGTTACTGCTTTATTGCTGTTTAAGAAAGAGTAAGGGGCCATAAAGGTACAGCTGAGGCCTGAACTCTTTTCACTGAGACCTCCTCTGTGTACTTGGATATACACACTCTCACTCTCTGTCTAGTTATCCAGACAAATAAAGCAGAAGGAGAATTACTAAAGATGGAAACTGATCCTTCTAGGAGCTAGATCAGTTGAAGGAGGCTAAAATTCCAGTCCAAAGCCATTGCCATTCAGTGAAAGCACATCCTCACCAGTCAGTGGGTCTTTGGTGGACTTGTTTGTTCAAGTCCAATCATGAGCACCATCCTACAAAAAAGCCAAGGATGCAGTGGTAACACTCCCTGTGTGTCAGCTCCTGCTAAAACTGACACCTTTGGATTGGTAAGAGGTAAAAGATTCTTATGATTATTTTGGGAACAGAAGAGTGTGAAATTATCTAGCTTTTCCTTTGCTTTGACCAGTTGCACTGAGCAACTATTTCTAATGTTTTTGCATGCCTACTGGACACAATGCTGATGAACACTTTTTTTTTTTTATAACATAGCATTTTACTTCTAATACTATGCAAATCCCTTCCTAAAACTTTTTTCATCAATTACCTGTCTAGAAAATGAAAAGTCAGTGTCACAAACTGCCAGGTCCTTAATATGATTGACTATGGCTGGTTTTAGTCAGCAAAAGGTCTCCAAGTAACAAATGGCTTGTCCATTTGTTCTCTGACAAGAAGGACTGTCGAGGCTTTAATATCGTTTACGCTCAATCAAATATAAATGCTGATGGAAAACTCTGGGTTTCGGTGACTCTTGATATGACCCACAGGGGAATGGAGAAATGTATCACCACTTAACATGTATACTGCATAATGGATCTGAAAGGCTCTCCTGCTCATTGCTGTGGCCACCTCTTCATCTTGCCAGGCCTAGAGCTCTAAGATATGCATTAATTGAAACGACACACTGTAGAAACATGTGTTTCTCAGTTGGCACTTCTCTGCTAAATGCTTATGAAACTGTTAACTATGGAAAACAAAAGATGGATGAAGATCACTGTTAGAAAATGGTTTTTACAGAAAAAACAAGGAAAGTAGGATGTATGCAAGCTCACAGATATCCCATATTTCACAGCTGGGGAATAGCAATAATTTTCCCCTGGTAGTGGGTCTTTATGATACATACAGATATCTTTATGATATCTTTCAGATACAGAAAGCTTTGTACTCACTAAGAGAGTCCAAATTAAAGAAGTGACTTGAAGTGGTAAAAATTGGCCCTGGGATATAGTGAATACGGAACATCTCCCCTCTTGCCATATAGGTGGTGTTGACAAGATTTTAAGATGCAGTTCAAGTAAACATTGTACAGTATAATAGAATTATTGATTATGGTATAAAAAGCCACAAGATTTAATTTATTCCCCCCCCCCGTGTACACACTGGTCAAAGTAAGATTGACTGTAGAAAGTAACAGATTATTATTTTGCCAAGCAAGGTCAGACCAGATGATCCTTGAGGTCCCTTACAACTCGGGGTTCTTTGATTCTGTGATTATTAAACTGCCGTGTAGTAAACATCAATATATTGTAACTACATCTTTCCTTTAAAACATTTTGCAGAATGATTATAGCTGAAAATTTCAACACTGGAGTTTTTCTGCTTTTTTTTTTTTGACCCAAAAAAATTAAAAGGAGAAGAAAAGAAAATAGCTATAAAGATGTTCTGATATTAATTTCTAAATCCTAACAAATACTTCTATTATGCCAGAGCTGGCCTTCAGTTTTGGACCTCATCCAGTTTCCTGTAGAACTTGAAGAAATTTATCTGAACACTTTGGTTGTGTTATTTTCTAAATGACATTATACAAACTGCCAATTAAAGCAGCATTTTCCTCTGCATCATTTAGTAATGCAACTGAAGTAAGTTTCCTGAAGAAGAGAAGTAACTCCCCTTTCTGTTTATTTAAAATTGCAAGTTGATTCCTCACTTTAAAATAAGGAACAGCAGTTGATTATTTAATTATTTCAATGTTTTCTTTTGGAAACTCCTGTAAGAGTTATAAAGCATCTAATCTTATAGTGACCTAAATAGACTGCATCTGTATAGACAGGAAACCCAGCACCTCGAGACGCAATGACTGAAAATGGCAATGTGACCTTTTACCCTAAAGCACGACATTCTCTTAAGGCCTTGGTCTTGCAAATATTTAGTGTATGAGTAGTCCTACTAAAGCAAGACTCAATCATAGGCTTTTTTTACTGGTGGAGTTTTCTTTTATTTATATATACTTTTAGGCAACATACTATGAAAGTCAAAAGGAGGAAAATAAACCAGTAACATGAGGTGAGCTCACCATCAGTGTAACACGCACGGCATTTGACACAGCATCACAACACAGTGAAACCTCAGTGAAGTCAGTGGCTAAGCCAAAAAATAAGTTTGTGTAATAAAAAGAATTTTCTCAATGTTTTTTTCCCTTAGTGGCAAAACCCAATACTCCCAAGGGAACATCTTTCCTCTGTAGTGCAATATCCTGCAGATGTGACTAAACCTAAAAATAATTTCTAAGAAAAGGTTCCAGCATTTAACACAATGTATGTACTGCCTTTATAACCCTTCCTTCATTCATTGACAAATGATGATGTACAGAATTGCATAAGAAAACAAAACAAAAACAAAAAAAAAAAGGTTAAAAAAAAATTAACTTAATTTACACAACCAATAAAAAAGTTTAAAGCAATGATAGAAAAATAATATAAAGCTAGATACGTTAAATGCCAGTTCAACAGTATTAAGCTTTGGTAGAACAGCTAAAGAGCATAGCACCAATAAAATCCAATGTCAATACAGGCTTCAGTACGCATGAGATGTGATGAAAATGTAAATTTTGGCAAGAAAAGTGGTGTATGTTCCCTGACGCCACAGTTTCATTTCAACATCTAACAAAAAGTCTTTTGGCTCTTTCACTTGTCGCTGAAGATAGACAATGCCTGTGTACGAGTTCAGCCTTCGAGTGCTGAAGTAGTTTTCTTCATTTCCCTTGTTGATAGTAAGGATTATGTTGTCTCCAGCATAGGCAGGCGATGGTCCAATACGGAAAATATGAGCTGGGACTACAATATTGGTTTGGAAGTTGAGCTGGTAATAGGTAATGCGCACCGGGGTATTTTGGCAGTCCAGGTAATTAAAACAACTGATTCGTTCACACCTCCTAAAAGATGAGAAATGAAACACATTCAGTGTCCACATAATAGCAGGTAAAAAATTATGTATTTCAGAGTATTGCAAAATTATTAGACAAGCAGGGGTCCCAAACTTCAGCTGTGTAATTGCCAGCTCCTTGCTCTGCTTTTACAGTGCCCATAAAGTATTTGTAAATGATGTAACTGTCAGAGTACAACAGCTTAAGAAAATGATCCGGACACGGGGAGCTGTGTTGAGAAGCTCCACAACAAGAGTCAGTCATGCTGCAAGCAGCACAAGGCTTGGAAGAAGAGTCTGTGATTCATCAGATTTCTACCTGAAAGGAGGCTGGAGCCATATGGGGGTCAGTCTCTTCTTCCAAGGAACAAGCAACAGGATAACAAGAAACAGTCTCAAGTTGTGTCAAGGTAGGTTTAGGTTGGATATTAGGAGCAATTTCCTCCCCAAAAGGGTTATCAAGGCCTTGACCAGGCTCCCTAGGGCAGTGTTGGAGTCCCCATCCCTGGAGGGGTTTCAAAGCTGGGAAGCTGTGGGGCTGAGGGACATGGTTTCATGGTCACCTGGCAGTGCTGGGTTAATGGTTGGACTCAGTGATCTTAAAGGCCTCTTCCAACCAAAATGATTCTATGACTCTATCACTGACAGCACAAGTCTGGGACAGTGCTCCAAGAAAATAAGAACAAAACCACTTTAAAAGGTGGCTAAAACACGGGAGTGGGAAACAAGCTCCTCAACTTGCAAAGCTGCTCAGCTCTATAAGGCAGGAGAAATATTTTTTAAGTCATAAGCAAGTAAAGATGGGTTCTCAAAGCAGCAGCAGCCATGAAGGCAGGAAATAGGGAGGGAGATTTTGGGGCTCTTGAGACTCAGCTGCCAAGGAGATGTGAGCATGTGCCATTCCCAGAACCCTGTGGCCCAGCAAGCTCAATATCCTGCTCCTCTTCAACATTTCACTACCCTCTGAGGAACTGTAATCTGAATAATAAACAGGGAGCCCCAAAACCACTGCAAAAGTGGTGCACTGAGCAGCCTGGCCACTACTGCAATGATATAAGCATCATAGAACATCTTATTTTTTAAAGATTCATTATAAACAGAGCCCTTTTAGAGCTGCAGCAAGTAGAGCTGCCAGCTCTGGTGACTGCTGATACAACAGGAGTTGAAGGGTAAACAGGAGCTCTAGTGTTTGGAAGAAGGAAAAATGGACAGAAACTCCATATGGAGAAAGTCTATGTGCTCTAGGTATTGATCTTTTTAGAGCTCAGAGCACTTATATCTGCTCACAAATTAAAGCATGATATAACATCCATCAGGAAAAACTTCTTTGCTCTGAGGGTGCCAGAGACTGGACCAGGCTGCCGAGAGAAGTTGTGGAGTTTCCTCCTCTGGAGAGATTCCAGACCCACCTGGACAATGTGATCCTGGGCACCCTGCTCTGGGTGACCCTGCAGGAGCAGGGGGGTTGGATGAGATGATCTCCAGAGGGCTCTTCCAACCCCCACCATGCTGGGATTCTGTGTGTGATTCTGTGATCCACAGCCATTGGGCTTCTCAGTTGGTTATGATGAGATACTTACATGTCAGACACTTTTCTGTAGTTGGAAGGGCAGTCGAAGGACAGGCAACGGAAGCTGCCCTGGATGTTATAGCAAGTCTCTGCAGCTGAACAGTTGTGGGTTCCTATTGCACATTCATCAATATCTAACAAGAAGAAACAAAGGGAAAAACACATGCTAAGTTCAAAAATGAGAAGCGATCACTATTTATGGGCTGCAATATGCTTATGAGACTCTGGGCACATAAGAACCAAGAGGAGTCTGTGTGGTTTGGCTCTGCAAGCTGAGGGCTCTTGTCATCACCGCTCAGTTGGTGTGTGTCACTTCTTCAAGTGCCCGTGCCTGCTGTCTGCAGACCAGGACTGCAAGAACCCCGTTGGGCACAACTGGGGTATGAAACGCACATTCAGTGAGGTGTGTCAGGTTCGTCTCTGCTCACAGACACTTGCTGGCATTCAGAGTGACAGGATAAATCCCAGTGATTCCAAGTCTGCTAAAATTCATACGTCTTTCATGGAAAAAAATTTCCTTCCTTGACAGTATCAGATAATCAGTGCTGACAGTCCCACTGTGGCACATCTGATGCTGTCCTGGTTTGAGTGAGAACAGAACTAATTCTGCTCAGTGATTCTACTGTCCAGGTCAGTTCTGCTAACTCACTGCACTGTCTGAAGTCAGCAGCCTGTTTTCACAGGCAGTGTCTGCTGCTGGCAGTGATAACACCCCATGGTTAGAGTTACTACCAAGGATTGGTGTGCACACCAAGGCCACTGCTGGATCTTGTGTACCATACTTGGGGGTGCAGAAAGTGAAAGGCTTCTGCAGGGAGGAGCGGACAGGGCAGGTGACCCCAAACTGACCAACAAGGTATTCCAGCCCATAGACATCATATTTGGTATAAAGCAGAGGGATCTGGTGGGTCTATAGTTTTGCTTGCTTGTTAGCTTGCTTGCTTGCTCGCTCTCTCGCTCTCTCTCTGGGGGCTCCTGGGCTCTTCTCCCCTCTTGGACCACTTTGCCAGCTTTGCTTAGCTTGGCTCAGGTCCTCTTTCAGTTCCTTCCACAGAGCATCCCAGGAGGATTCTGTCCGTTCTGCCTTTGATCCCAATCGGTGTGTTCCTGAATCTGGTACCAGAATCCAGCTCCTAAACACAGCTCCCATCTGCTGCTGGGTCCAGTCTGGGACTCCCCTGGTGCCTGCTCCACAGCATCAGTGGTGACAGCGAAGTAATTACTATTGGGTTGGGCTCGATACCAGTTTTGTATATATTTGTACATATTCTATTCTTCTTATTATTATTATTCTCATTAAAGCTGTTCTAGTTTCCTTTTCTAATCACTAAGTCTCTCTCCCTTATTCCTCTTCTCTTCCCCTTTGGGGAGGGAGAGGGGTTAACAGAGAGCATCTGTTATTGGTCTAAGGGGCCGCCCTGACCCTAGACCTTGACAGATGCAACACAGGGTTTAACTTCTGGTGGAGAATAAACACAAGAAGGAAAAAGTTCTCAAAACTCAAGATCCTCCTGTAATGCCACTTACCACTGCAATAAAAACCCAACCATTAATATGTTTGGTTCAAACCGGTCATGAACATCTAGACAAGATGGCCTATGTTGTCATGTTCTCCTTTGCTCCCGAGGTGTCACAGATGTGGTTAAAAGTAGTAGTATAAACTAGGCTAAAAGCAAACAGAGAAAAGTAACTAGATAAATGTTAACTAGATAGGAGTAGTCTAATACAGTGGAACCCTAAACTTCTCAGATCAGCCAACTTGTCCATCCCCATGGTTGTTATGTAAGCTTTCCAGAGCTGTTGTGATTGAATATAGATTTTAAATAGTTTCCTGAAGGTGATGGGCTGATTCTTACAGCTTCACAGGTCACTGGTACTCCCTGAACCACAGCTTAGAGCTAGCCTGCATCACGTGAGATGTTCCTAACCAAACGTGGTGCTCATAGGCTGTTCAGCAAATGAACACTGTGCAGGTGTGACAGGCTCAGTAGATGGGGGAGTATCTGTTTTCAGACAGCAGAGCATGTGCATAGACTTGTGCATGGTGTAGACAGTCTGCATGAGCACTGGACTATGAGGGACAGTCCTTGATGGAGTGTGGCTACTGTTATAAATCACTCATACACTGCATAACGTGTGTGATCACAATGGCTCCTTCTTCATGGACAAGACTGTAAAATGTCCACATAGCACAAGTGAACAGATATTCCCCACCACCCAGTCTGCAGAGGGGCCTTCCCTTCCCCAGAGCAAACACACGTAATGGATGACAGGACAACCTGTGTCTGCCTGTCCATTAGCCATTCACAGCCTCTTGTGACAAAAGCTATCCCCCCAGAATAAACAAATCCCATCAAAATATAAGCTACCCATGTAAAAAGCCAACAGGACCCTCTTACTGCCTTTTTGAGAATTGAGAAAGATGGGCTATATCAGGAAAAGAATTTATCTATGTACAAGGGTTCTCTGGATTAAAGCAGGGGGCAAATACAAAGCAAAGTAACCACTGGTGAACAGCTGCACAATCTGGGAGATGTAAGCTCCACCAGACCTATGGAATATGGGAAGTGAAGAACAACAGTTTAGAACAAGGAACAGATTTTTGAAATTTTAAGTTAAATATAAATATCTCCCTTTAATGAGAAGTAATGTTGCAGAAGACAAAGAACATTTAAAGTTCAAAACCACTTTATGGCCCAGAGCATAAACGTGGTTACCTAAATAATACATATGCACAAGCCCAAGCCATGGACCTTAAAATGTTGGAAACCAGATGCAATAGCATGGATATGGCTTGAGCAGAAAACATTGGCAAAGATCTCACAGTCACACTGTGTACTCCCAAATGTCTAGACAATGCACGGATGCTTTAAAATGAAATAAATGCTAACAGACAAACCACGTGGCCTGTGCAGGGCTCTGCAGTTCTGCCAATTGTCACAGAGGAGAGAGATTCTTAGAGGAAAACTACAACCTCCCACTCCCTCGCCCTGGGGTGAGAACTAATCTCATACGCTGAACTGACTCATTTAAAAGTCTTGTGAAGAAAAGTATACAATAGGAAGTAGGAATCAAAGTAAATTAAATCCCTTGTGGATTCTCAGAAGTGCCCCTAGGTGAAAAGAAAATTTCTTCCACATTGCAATCACTGTCATCAAAGCACTCGTTTCACCAGTTTGGCTGGGCTGCAAAATACCATAGGCAGCTTCTCCAAAAGGATCCATATGTTGAGATGCTATTACATGAGGTACAACTTGTCAGTTTCAAAGAATAAGGTACAAAGAATGTACCACCAGTGTCTCTTAAGAACTGGTCAGATGACAAGCAACTGAAGCCAGATCTTTAGCTGAAGGAAACTAACGAGTTTAGTGCAGCTGACATCAATTCAGACTTTTTTTTTGAACATGCTTTCAGAGAGACCTGGGTACATCAAGAAGAGTGTGGCCAGAAGGTTAAGGGAGGTTCTTCTCCCTCTCTGCTCTGCCCTAGAGAGGCCACCTTTGGAGTACTGTGGCTAGTTCTGGGCTCCCCAATTCAAGAAAGACAGGGAACTATTGGAGATAGTCTAGAGGAGGCTACAAAGATGCTGAGGGGAGTGGAGCATCTCTGAGACAAGGAAAAGCTGAGAGACCAGGGCCTGTTTAGCCTGGAGAAGTGGAGACTGAGAGGGTATCTTCTCAATGCTCATTAATAGCTAAAGGGGCCCTGGAGGGCAAGAGAATGGGGCCAGACTCTTTTCAGGGGTGCCCAATGACAGGACAAGGGGTAGCAGGCACAAATTGGAAGGTTCAGGCACAAACAGGAGGTTCCACCTAAATATAAGTGAAAACTACTTTGCTGTGAGGGTGCCAGAGGCTGGCCCAGGCTGCCCAGAGAGGCTGTGGAGTCTCCTTCTCTGGAGACTTTCATAACCTGCCTGGACACAATCCTGGGCACCCTGCTCTGGGTGACCCTGCTTTATCAGGGGGTTTGAAAGACATGATCTCCAGAGGTCCCTTCCAACCCCCACCATTCTGTGTGGTTCTGTGTGATACAAGCCTGCCCAAACTTGTAACTACAAATTTGCAGAGCAAAAAACAGGGCATGTACCTGGGGGCTACTTCCAGTGCCTGACTTAAAATCCATCTCACTGAGCCGTGCACAGAGCTGCAAGTTTTGCAAGCAGACTGATGTCACTGTGTAAGGAGGGTGCATGTACCAGGTGGCATCAGAAAGCTTTTCCTTTTCAAAGTGCTACCATGTATCTCCCTGCTAAGGGCATTACAACCAGCTACGGGCTAGTCGATACAGCAGGAACCCTCTCCTCACAGGGCAAGCACACACGGCGGACCTCACACCACACAAGCAATGCAGGTGTGACCCACAGACTCATGTGGCAAATGTTTCTCCTCCACCTCCAGCGCCTGGTGCCTCTGGCTGAGCTCCAGAGAGCTCTGCTGGTCGATTAACGAGGTGACTCACACTGTTAACTCTGGCAGAGGTGGCAACTAACATGCCAGCGTGCAAAGGGAGCAGGAAAAAAACAAACAACAAACAAAGCCCAAGGAGAGTTATAGCTGCAGCTTTCTCAAGGTGACTTTTCCATGATAATTTAAATGCACATGGATGTAACTATATTCTGAAGTCATACTTAAAACCACATTTAAAAAAAAAACCAACATTTTAAATCTTTTAAAACTTTGATTTTCATTTAGTCACTCTGCTCCAAAGCTGGGATGAAGTATGCTCATGTCGTTCATGACGTACAGAGTGTAAATTCACTACCATTACCACTGGGAAGACAATTTAAGCATAGGAGATACATAACCAAATGTTATGGGAAGGGGTCCTGAAAAATGTAAGAGCAGGAAATGCCTGGTAGTTAGTGTAACAGACTGCAGGAATGCGTGCAGGGGGCATAAAGATAATCAGATCTTCAATCATCATTACACAGTCAGTGCAGCCTTTGGAAATGTTCTGGGTTTTTGTTTTTGGTTGGTTTTTTGGTGTTTTTTTTTTTTTTTTTTTTTTCACTTTAAAAACAGACAGCTGCACGCCCGACAAAAACCCCCAGATATCCAGAAGACATTTCTATGATTCTGGAGAAAAGGGGGGTGTGTGGGGGGAAGGACATATGCCATTTACACTAACATTTACTAATGCAAACATATTTAAGCTTAGGTGGAAGACTTCTGGATGTCCAAGTCCACATTTCAGCTCCCACATTCATGCTGGGGTAGGAAACTGCAGCTTATAATGAAGCCATGGATTTCTACATCTGGCACCTCTAAAGAGCATGGATGACTTACTACTGTGCCAAGGTGCACATACAGCTCATGCAAGTAGAACCAGGTAGAACCAAGTAGAACCAAGGAGAATCTCCACCCTTTATTGGATGTGAGGGAGAACACTGTTACCAAGGCTGAGGAAAGGCTGAGGTACTTAATGCCTTCTTTGTCTCAGTCTTTAATATCCAGGCCAGTTATCCTCATGGTTTTCAGTCCCCTGAGATGGAAGACAGGGATGGAGATCAGAATTATCCCCTCACAATGCAGGAAATAGCAGTGAAAGACCTGCTAAGCCAACTGGACACCCATAAGTCTGTGGGGCTGGATGGGATCCACCCGAGGGTACTGAGGGATCTGCCAAGCCTCTCTCCATCATTCATCAGCAATCCTGGTCAACTGAGGAAGTCCCAGATGACTGGAGGCTTGCCAACATGACACCCATCTACAAGAAGGGCAGGAAGGAGGATCCAGGGAGCTACAGGCTTGTCAGCCTGACCTTGGTTCCAGGGAAGATTATGGAACAGTTCACCTTGTGGGTGATCATGCAGCAAGTGCAGGACAACAGGGGGATCAGGCCCAGCCAACGTGGCTTCATGAAGGGCAAGTCCTGTTTAACCAACCTGATCTCTTTCT
>JANIJG010011714.1:0-88054 GCA_024611175.1 Megaceryle torquata | reverse complement strand
AACAGAAAGTATGTCATGTCTAAGAACTGCAGCCCTCCACAGATGAAACCCAGTCACGCCTAATGCTGCCTGCATCAGTCACGCCTAATGCTGCCTGCATCACTTATTCAATGACCCAGCACCTTGTCTGCCTGCCCTTACTACAAGCCCCGTGGCTGATGGCTGGGCGCTGTTTCATTATGTGCAACAGGTTTCAGTTAAATGACCTGACAGAAGAAAAAGAACGGAGGAGAAAGGCCAGGTGCAGAGGGGACAGAGACCAACTTGGAGGCAAAGGGACTGAGGAAAAACAAGTCCTGAAGCTTATGTAGAGTCCACGACAGATTATATTGCCAAGGTGTTGGCCGAAGTGCTTCAGCACTACTCTAAAAACCTATCTGGAGATGACTCTGTGTAGCTTAGAACCCAAAGCTGTGGTCAAGCAGGAGGTCACTGACATCAGTGTTGTGGGAAAAGTTGCATTGTAACCAGTCTGGTCATTTCTGAGCTTCTACACACTGATTTGTTTTTTACTATCTCCAAACTGTTCTCTCACTGGTGATGTTTCATTGTTCTTTGTATAAAAGAAACCGAATACAGACAGATTTCTGGGCAAGGCCCACCTCCCATAGCTGGCGTTGAAACCCAATAGCCTTTCCTGCACAGATGCAGTTATCCAGTGAGTGAGATGGCCTTTCATTACACACCTGGAAACCCTCCTCCTCTTTCCATCAGGTGTTTTCAGCAGATCAATGCCTCCCAGGGCTGTCCCAAGACAAAATGCTGGAAACATGACTGGTAAAAATTCCTGCTGTAAACTTAAGTCCTAATTCCTTGTAAAGGATTTAGTGTTGAAATGTTACCCATTATTTTTTGGTGCATTGTTAATCTGTTCCAAGCAGGCTGGTAATTTGAGACTAAAGAAAGGCATTTCAGTAAATCTGCGTATTGGTAGATTAGTCATGATGTGGAACATGAGAAGGAGATTTCTTCTCTTCCTCTGTCCTGGACACAGTGTGCCTCTGTTATCTCAAGTGAGTTAGTGCAGCCTGGAAGGCCTGGTGATGAGAAGACTGTCATGTGGCATAGAGGTGGGAAAATCAGCTGCAGAAAACATTTGAAGACTTCCAAACATAAGTCTGATCATTACACTGAATGCAAGGATGGAGAATGGGACAGGAAGACAGCAAGAGAGAAACAGAAACCGAGGGAAATGTGCTGCTGGAGAATCAGAAACTCAGCTGCCAGCAACCACAGTGGGCAGCATGGGATGACGGCCAGGAGCTAAATCACATGCTCTGGTGCTTAGACAACAAGATGGACGACAAGACCAGCACTGGAAACTCCCAGGAAGGGTCCCAGCTGAGGGACAGAATGTCTGTCTTCGCGGTGCAGGTCTGGAGGACTCAATGGCAGGCAGCTGAGTGCACCTCTGTCTGTCAGGGGCTTCCGAATCCCATCCTCTTCCCAGGAGGTTTCACTACTGTGGCTTGCTTTAGTCTTCCTTATTCATCCAGAGTATTATTTCCAAAATAAGCTCTCTCACCCACACTGTGAATGTTACTACCCACCATTAGTGCCTGGTTTACCATTTTGGGCCTGGCCATAGGAAATGGTCAGCACAGAAGGAGCACTGGGCGGTGCACAGGCCACGCTGCTGGCACCATCTGGGCCTGGTGCAGCCCCAGCAAATCTGGGGTCTGAGAAGCTCCAGCAAACACGGGCCGCCAGAGGCCCGTGGGCTCCCACATGCTGAAGGCAGAGGCTCCTATGGGGATGATGAGGGAGGGCCCCAAGAATGCACTTTTTGGGGTGAGTGCGGGGTGAGGCTGCAGGATTTGGCTGATCTCAAAGCCCCCCGGGAAGGCTACCAAAACCGACAGCAGTAATTCTAGCGCTGCGGACTGGCACACCTGGCCGTCCCCCCGCATGCGAGTGGCAGCGTCCCGCTGGTGCACCGGTCCTATGGGTGTCTGCAGGCCCGTGTCGGGCGCCGCGGGACGGCGGGGCGAGGGCAGGAGGCGACGGTGTCTGGCAGGCCCGGAGCCCTCCTGTGAGCACTGCGGCACTCGGCTCTGCCTGTCAGCGGCGGGACCTGGCCTGGGCCCGGCTTGGGCCCGGGCAAGCGCGAAGGCCCCGCTGGCCCGTGACCGGCCGCGTCAGGTGACGCGGGTCACGCCGCCGCCTCCCCCGCCCGCTTGTTGTGTTTCGCGCCCGGCCAGCAGGCTGCGCCGCGCGCTCCGCCGAACGCTGTGCGGGGGAGGGGAGCGGCGGCGGCGGCGAGGAGCGGCTGCGGGGCACGGCGCCAACGCGGCACCTGGGCCCCCCCGCGCCCGCGGCCGGGCGCGCCCCGAGGCCGCCTGGAGGCAGAGGGGCCCTCGGAGCCCCGCTGGGAGCGCGGTCGGCATGAGCCAGGTGCCGAGGAAGCTGCCGGAGGAGGAGGAAGGGGACGAGGAGGAGGAAGAGGAGGAGGAGATCGTAGGCTTGGCGGGCTACGCCGACGGGGCCGAGTCCTTCTCGGACGGGGACGCGGAGAGCGGCGGCGATGAGGCGTGTGAGTGCCACCCGCGGTGGCCGCAGGGGCAGCGGCACCGGGATGTGGGGAAGCGGTCGGCAACGAGTGGGCGCGGGGTGAGGAGGGGCAGCGGGGTGAGGTGCGGGGCAGGGCCGGCCCCATGTGCGCGGAGAAGTGGGTAAAGCGAGGCAGGGGCGGGATGGGGCCACCGCTGGGGAGGTGAGGTGGTCTGGCTGCCGGGGGGTCGGGCCTGGCGGCCTGCGGATGTGGGTAAGGAAAAGACAAGGCTCCCCGTGGAATTTGGGGCACGGCGAGGGTGAGCAGGGCGTGAAGGGAGCCACGCATAGCGGTGTGGGGGAGACGAGGCGGCCGAGGGGAGGGCGGTAAGAGGCCAGGCTGAGCAGGGATGCTGCGGAGGTGACCGTGGGAGGGGACAGTACGGGGACAGGGTGCTTGTTGAGCGCTGCCGTGGGGTCAGAGGGAGCAGGGAGCTCTGAGGCGGGAGCAGGGCAAGGGCTGACAGGTAGCAGGAAGGGCTGGGAGAGAGGGAGGAGGCAAGGGAGTGCAGACAAAGTGTGTGTGTGGGGGGGTGCGTGTGTAATCTCCTTTCAGTATTTTCCGTCTCTGGGGTGACAGTTATTAGTTATTAGCAGCCACAGCCTGGTGATGTGACTTGAGTGTGCCAAGGAGGGGGTTGGGTGTCGGGCTATAAAAGGCAGCGGCAACACGCAGCTCTGTGTCCAGGGCAGCTCTGCAGCTGTGAATGTCAGTCCCCAAAGCGGCAGGCGCCGCTAAATGTCTGTTGTCCATGTATCTGTGCATATGAGGAGCCGTGTTACTCGCTGCGTATCTGTGTCGGTATGGATGGTGATGCTGGGAAGGACAGGCTTACCAGGAAAAGCTGCCTCATTCAGTAAAAAAAAAAGGCCACAGTAGCTCAGAGCCTGTTGCTTTCATTCAGAGCCTGAATTCATTCTTCTGACGTATTTCACAAAGGAGCTTGGAGAACTCTGAGTATCTCGGGGTGAAAAAAAAAATTGCTTTTTTATAAGATCATAATAAAAGACCACATCGTTTAAGGCTACTTTGATTAATAGCATGCAGAACCCTTCTCCTGAAAGGCCCAGTCCTACAGGCCGCCATGGGAGGTATCACATTTACTAATGCAGTTTTGGGAAGGGGGGAAGGTCAGTGCTTTGAGTATAAGCCTTCATGGCTTAAAGGCTGTGGGAATGCTAGGATGTAAGAGCTGTAGCTGAGACTAATTAGTCTTACTTGAAACTGCTAGAGAATTGTTTTTATTTCTATGCAAAGAAAATATATTTTAGCATATTTCTTTAGTGCCAGACTAACATCATTTTCTGTAGAGAAGTAATCCATATTGTGTTCTCAGAAACATTTATTTGGATATTTTTTAACAGGAACTTTGTTAAACTGTTGAAAATTTCAATTGCTTCTTCATGGTAACACAAGATGTTGTACTTGATGGAAAAAAGCCTCTACATCCTGAATAGCAGAAGACAGCCCGTATAGAGGTGGTGGGTTTTTTTAATGCAGGATTAAAACAAAGGGCAACTTTAACAGCCCGGTTACAATGAGACAGAAAGAAAGGGTGAAGTCTCTGGACAAAAAGGCATACAACATCTGTAATATAGCAGGCTGGGATTTGGGTCTATATTTGGGTTTCTAACACTGGGCTGAAGGGCAAGAAGCATTCATTTTCCCAGTGTTTGTCCTCTGTGTTTCTGGATCTTTATAGTAGGCAGTAGATAGTCCAAAATTCAGTGTCGCAGCCTTCACTTTTCTACAAAATAAGAATAGAAAGGGCATTATATGGGGAATGACTTCAGTGCATGGCTGTTGAAGGGGGAAGCCAGGCTTAAAAGTAAAAATAATGTGTGCTTGTAGGCATACGGGAGATGTCAGAACTTCATATTGGTCATCTCTCACCCCATGGTTTCATGTCTTCAGAATGAATGCTGAAACCACAGCTCTCGTCCTCTTCCTAATCTTTTAATGTTACACATAGGGTCATATTCAGAGACCTTAAAGCACTTAGCTCACATAAAGCCTAGTCATACTTTTGATATATGCAATTAAAAAGTATTTGGAAGTGGGAAAGCCTTCTGCAGAGTGTCCAAGGAAGTAGCTTTAAGACATAGCATTGCAGAGGGCTGCACTCGTGGTAAGAGTGGACCGAGGTCTTCTGCTTCTAAGTCTTTTCATTGTCCACAAGAATTTCCTTCCACCAGGCATTTCTTCAATGTTTATGAACCCACAGTAGCCAAACAGCTTTCTTGATTACATATAAGCTTTTTCTGTTAACTCTCTAGGCTCAGGCTGTCTTGTTAGCCTTGAAGATGTTCATTGTACATGCTTTGTAAGGCACTCCAAAGTGCTGTAAACATCACAGTCACAGTACTACTGGAAATACTGTAAGATTAGTGGGCTTGAAGGTACATGTGTGGAAAGTTTGGGACTGTTAATTCTTTACACAAAAAAGGTTAAAATGTAAAAATAATGTAACTGCATTAGTGGGGAAAAAAAAACCAAACCACTGTTACTAGCTGTATTAGTTTAAAACTATACTCAGGATCATTAAATTACTGTCAGTAATGAGCAAAATAATTTCTTTTGGCTTGACATCACTTGAGCAGATGAACTGCAATACTTTATTTGGATGTTTGAAAACTGGTGAGATCTACAAACACACGTTCCAATGTGGAATCCCTATCACATATACCCGTGAAGCATTGATAGTCACCTGCTTTGACAATTAATTGCAGTTTATGTGGAATTCAAGATGGGCTTCAAAAACTAGTTTAATTATCAATGAATATCTCTGATAGCATGAAGGAAATGCTGCAGTATTCATGGTGTACTGTGCATCCTGGTGAGACAGGTCAGTCGCAACAGTTCCCAACTTCTCAGAGCTGGGCTCTCCTGTGTGTTGCAACACATGCAACTTGCACTCCTAAATCAAGGACAAAAGTGCAGTTACAGAAATTTTGTAAGAAATTGAGTGCTTCTCTGTGGGGAAAGTGCTTTCAGGTTTGTTAAGTTTAATTTGTGAATACTTCAAAGGATGTGGCCTCTAACCAGCATGACTTCTGTTCTTTATGGCTGCTTAGGAACGCTGAAATACGAAGGACTGTTCTGTTGATATGCATTAGAAACTGGCATTTTGTAACAATTACTCTCTGGAAAAGTGAATGAAACGTGAGATGTAACACAGTTCCTAATAGGTAAAATTATCTTTCCCATTACAGAATAGAGAAGAGTTTAGTGTTTGTTTTAGGCATACTATGATCTCACTCAGTAACCTAGTCTGGGAAGTTGCAGTCATACATCTACTGGCATTTCTGTGGCAAATTAAAGAAGGAGTTGTCATGTACTCTGCAAAGGAATGTGGGCAGGCAGCACATCATCCAATTCCTTTACATATAAGGTAATCTCTTAAACTCTCAAAGGAAAGTGCTATAGCAGCCTTGATATCTAGTTAGGTTTGGATAATACATTTACATTTCCCTGCCTTTGAACTGGCAGGATTTCAAAAGCTAAGTAACAGTCTTACTAGCAGAAAAACTAGTGTTCATTCCTCTCACTGGTAACTCTGTTAGCACTTGTGACTGTATTTTTTGTAGTATGGCTTTAATATAAAGCAGTTTCTTTCTAGTAAGTATTACAGTCCATAAAAGTCTATCAGCCTGGTATAATTTAGTACAAGAACAATGTAAACCTCCTAAAGGAATTTAAAATATTTTTTAAGATACATGTGTGGTTTTAGACTATTTCTTAAAGAAAAGGGAGTTACATTGGTAGCTTGTCTTCTGACTGTCTCATCACTGGTCAGAACTTTGGAAACTGCTGTCCACTTTCAGCCAGATTTGAACAAAAGACGTATCAAAGGTGATTAAGCTCCTACAAGTTTGATGGAAACATGCATTCACAAGGGAGGAGAGACCCAAATAAAAGTGTCCTCTAAGGTACAGACAGTCAGATGTGTGCACTCTCTGTGGCAAACTGGTGAACGTGTGTGTACAGTCTGGCCACCTGGCATATGTTGAGCTCCAGATCAGCCACAGTGTGTCACAGCTGTTATTTGGAGGATATGTCATAAGACATGCAGGGGGAAGTTGGTGTTATTGTGGTGGGGAAAGGAAGGGGACGCAAAGTACAAGTCTGTAGCAAATGAGACTTGCGAAGTTCTGTTGCATACAGAACTAATGGGAGGCATTTTAATTTTTTTGATACGTGCAATAAACCCTCAACAAAACGACTGTTCTTTATTCAAACTAGTTCTTGTAAAGCTTTGAATAAATTATTTTCCCTTCTGATGGCCAGAGTACAAATTGCATACTGTATGGATATATGCACGTTAATAAAATAGCAACTATGCATTTGGCAGCTGTGTTAGAAAAGAGAGTGGGGTGGGGGAAACACTGCTAATCCTGTACCTTTGGTTTGCTTTATTGACAAGACTGTACCCCCAAAACATAATACTGTTACATCATCCTAGAGCAGATGTTTATTATTCCTCTGTAAGTGTGAAGTATTGTAGGCACATATTTCTTGCAGCCACAGGGGGGGTACTATCAATGTTCAGGTTGACAGGAAGAGCAGAGCAGCATGTTGGCTACAGCTTAGTACTTCCTTAATTTGTTGTCTGTGGATTAGTAGAAGTTGGCCATTGCTGTGTTAGGAGGATGAAGATTCTTATGGAGTTACCTGTTACTATTCTGCTTGAAGGAGTTTCATCTTCACACTGCTCCAGCTTGGCATGTGGGATAATTGACAAGAGCAAGCAAGTGGTAATACCTGGTCAATGCCTTTCAAATACATTTAAAATGGATAGGATCCCATTGATAATGAGTTTTAAATTCCTGTCAGTCACTGAGCCCACACTGAGTGGTGTAACCACTCACAAGCCAGTAGATGGTGCCAAGGGATGTCTTATGCTAACATCACAAGACCTTGGGTTGAGAAGCGCTAATTCTCAGTAACTGAAGCTCAGGAGGCACAAACAGATGCGAACAAGGTTGGGTGCCCTGCTGGCTGGCACATCCTGCTCTCGTGTTTCTGAAAGTTATGAGTGAGATTTGAGGAACACAAGAGGATGGATGTGATCACTGCCCCAAGTGTAAAATGTGTTCCTAGGTAAAGGATTCCTTCAAGCTTTCCGTGTGTTTTGGCCCATAAGGCTATGTAAGAAATTGACAGGTTCAAATGGTCGTTGCTTATGTTTCTTATTTTGGATTTTCCAATTTTGGGGTAGCTGATTACTGAAAGTATGCAGGGCACAGTATGAAGAAATGTGTGCCAGTTTTCCGCAATTCAGAATTTATCCCAGCACAAAGAGAAATAAATGCAATTACGTTGTGCTCTGAATTATGTTGAATAGTCTGTACTGCAGGGGGTGGGAGAAGGCCTGTCTGACACCTAGTGTGTTTAGGCTGTTGTCTGGTTGGGATTTTATACCTGACCACTGTGTGCTTTGAGCCTTACTCTGCAGATTTAGCACTCATAACTCAGTTTCTTGTGTAGCTTGTGTTTGATGCTGCAGACAGGGTATCACAGAGGTGTCTGAAAGCTTTTTACATCTGCATGCAGTACCGTTTTCAGCTCAGAACCAGAGGACATTTCAAAATTAGAGGCCAACTAAGTGCAGCAATTTAGGCCATTGTAGCTGTTTTGATTAGAGATACCTGAAACTGAAGTTGATATGCTTACAGGTGTGGATAGCTATACATTTACATCCTCACAGATGCAACAGTACGGTTGATTCCCGTAACTACCTTTATGGTAATATAACTGCATCACTGATAGAAAATGTTCTGGCTTAGTGGTACTGGTTTCAAACCAGGGGAAGTAACACAATGAAATAATTTTGTTCTCGGGTCTTTGTTTTGCAAATAGGCAGGGGATATGCTGTAATCTTTTTGATTGGATAACAGACTTTTGCAGATCGTAACAAATTATTCAACAGCAGGTGAAATCCTAACCACTTTAGAAAAGGGCTCTTTGTGAGCTCAATACTTGGTTGAAAATCCCAGCATAGAAGAAATGTGTGCCTGCTGAGTTGTGCTCTTCCTGTAGCTCATGGGATGTGTAATTTTGTGTGTGCATTTACTTATTTTAGAGGAAAGAAGCCTTAGGAAGATCACACAGATATAACTAACACAAATATACACCTTTCTTCCAGCAGTGTGATGTAGCTATCAATTGACAAGGGTATTTGTTACCACGTGATACTCTTTTAAAGTTGGATTAAAATTCATATGGGATAGCTGTTAGAGGAAAATTAGGTATTTTAGGATATCTGTGTGTGATAACACATTTTTCATATACAAACTGAGAGATCAAGTCTTCTGCAGTCTCTTGTCTTACAGGTGAGAAATAGTTTTTCCTATAGTATAGCTTGAGGCAAATAATTCAAATTAAAATGTCTGTAACATCACTCCCTAAGCTTAAAATTTGGTAAGATTTGCATAAATCCGAGTAAAAATGTTATGAAAATAAATGTTAAATGCATGTTAGCTGGCAGTTACTAATTGTATTGCCATAGTATATTACTTTTCTTCTTGTGTGATTTTATTCAGTTTTGGATTTCAATGATCCCTTCAGTACTGAAGTTAAGCCAAGAATCCTGCTGATGGGATTGAGAAGAAGTGGGAAGTCTTCCATTCAGAAAGTTGTCTTTCACAAAATGTCACCGAATGAAACTCTCTTCTTGGAGAGCACAAACAAGATCTGCAGAGAGGATGTTTCCAACAGCTCCTTTGTCAACTTTCAGATATGGGATTTTCCTGGGCAGATTGACTTCTTTGACCCTACATTTGACTATGAGATGATTTTCAGAGGCACTGGAGCACTGATATTTGTTATCGATTCTCAGGTAAAAAAAAAAGGGGGGGGGGGGCTTTTAGCTACCATTTTCTTTTATTCCTTCAGCAATAGATAAATGGGTTGGGGAAAAGTTGCACCATGGGAGGTTTAGATTGGATATTAGAACAAATTTCTATACTGAAAGAGTGGTGAGGCATTGGAACAGACTGCCCAGGGAGATGGGGGGAGTCACCATCCCTGGAGGTGTTCAAAAAATGTGTAACTGCTGCCCTCCAGAACATGGTTTAATGGTTATGATAACTTTGGGTAGATGGTTGGACTTGGTCTTAGAGCTCTTTTCCAACCTTAATGATTCTATGAAAGCATAGATTTTTTTTTCAAAGCAAATAGATAACTTAAATGACAAACATGTTAAAAGAAAGTAATTAAAACTTGAAGAGCTGCTTGGCTATTTTTAATCTCTCTCTGCAGTATGTTCAAAAGTTAACTAATTTGCTTCAACATTTCAAGGTTCTTGCTTAGATTCCTATGTGCTAGCAGCCTAAAATTGTTGCTCATGATTGAAGAAGTAGGCTCAGGCTTCTAGGTATAAGAAATAAAAAAAATAAAAAAAGAAAGAAGCTGTTGTTGAACTGTAGCATTATCTAAAAACTAAGTATTGTAAAATTTCATATCTATTTTTAAGAACTTTCCTACAGTTGTAGCTTTTCTTTTTCCTTCATTAGGATGATTATATGGAAGCATTAGCTCGGCTGCATCTGACTGTGACCAGAGCCTATAAAGTGAATCCAGATATCAACTTTGAAATCTTTATCCATAAAGTGGATGGCTTATCTGATGATCACAAGATTGAGACACAAAGAGATATTCACCAGAGGGCAAATGATGACCTTGCAGATGCTGGATTGGAGAAGATTCACCTCAGGTGAGAAAAACTGGTGTGCAGAGTATCCTAAAGAGGAGAGCTGCTTATTTGACAAGTTACCATTTTCTGTTCTCTTGAACTAGTAGGCAACAAGCTTTTGATATATGAAGGAAAAGGATAGTCAGAGACATTGTGTTTTACATGAGCCAAACAAAATATTTTATTTCTGATTTCTATCTTGGAGGGAAAGATGGAGAGGAGATGTGCTTAGAAAAAGCTGACAGATACACCAGAGTCCTACTGGTTTTTACTGCAGCTTCTGTCTGTTGTTGTTGCTAAGTTGTTTGGACAGTGGCAGCAACCAGTAGAGCTCCAGCCAGTAGAATGTATACACCAGCTACATCACTTATGCCGCCTTTGAAACCTCTCTGCCTCACAGTTCCCTCCTAATCGCTAGTCCTCACTGCTGCAGCCTGCTTGGAGCCCTCTTGGAAGACAGGTGCTGTATCTTTGCCTTATGTCTGCTGATAAAGCAGATTATTGTAGCAAATAATGAAAAACAGTGGACTTCTGCAGACCAGAGGGAACTAGAGGGCATCAGGTTGTCCTGGCTTTCTTAGCACTTGAAACCAAGTACAAATACATTAAAAAGAGAGACCTTCTCCAAGAATATGTCAGCTTTTTAAAGCTCCTAACTACGTGACTGCCTCATTGCATTGATAAAGCTTCTTTATCAAAAAAAAAAGTGTAGGTTTTTTTTTTTTTCTAATGTAGAGATGAAGTCCTGTGCTTCAATCATAATGTGACTTTTGATCATGAGGGGGAATTGCATAAGTGTAGGCACTTGTTGTTTGACAATATTTCATTTCACTCGTATTATGAAAGGTACATCATGTTCACAGTATGTGGCTAAAAGGAAAATGTGGTGACGTTTTTTTCCAGCTTTTATCTGACAAGCATATATGATCATTCTATATTTGAAGCATTTAGCAAAGTGGTACAGAAACTGATTCCACAGCTCCCAACACTGGAAAACCTGCTTAACATCTTTATTTCAGTAAGTACTTGTTATATACTTTGTCTGTAGATCCAGCTGTGTCCAACATGCATGTTCAGATACTCTTGTTTGCTGCCTTCTGAGAAGTTGTGAGCAATGTGAACTCTCAGAGAAATTATCAGAGCATTACTGAAACACACCCACATGAAGCTTGGCCTCACCTCCTTGACTAGTAAGCATTGTTGCTGAGCTGCTGAGATACTCAGTATTTCCTGAATCACATAAACTGGGTTAGGAGTCATCACTTTCCTGCTCATACGTTAATCTGAATGTGGCAAAGGTCTGTGCTGCATACATTTATTTAAGTAGCACTTAAAATTTGTGTAAATAAATCCTTAAAGGAGCACTATTTAGTCTGACCTCTTATGTAGCATTGTCTATAGTGCTTCAAAGAAATAATTCTACTTTGAAGTCAGGTCACAGTGGCTCCTGAAATTGCACCCTTTGTCACAGTATTCTAATTTTGCACCCTTCATCTAGCATTAGTTTGTCAAGCTTCAGTTTCCAAGCAAGGTATTTTGTTGTGCCTTTTTGTGATTTTTGGAGTAATGAAATGATTTCATATCTTTCAACAGCCTGTATGATAAAATTAGACCTCACAGTTTCACAGTGTAGAGTGTGAAAATGGAGAGAAAAGTTGGATGTGTTGCTGAAAGGAAGAGCTAGAATTAGAGGAAGTTCTTTCCAAAACTCATTCTCTTAGCATCATTTGTTGCCTAATAGTATCTATAATGAATGGTTTGTTGCAAAGATCTGTTCCTACCAAAACAGCTGGACCATACACCAATTATCATCCAGTCTTGAACTCCACTTACAACAGAAAGACAATGAAGGAGTGATGACAACAGTACTGGAGCAACTGGATATTGAATATTCTACACAGTGTTAAAAGAGAAAGCTGGCTGCATGATAGTCCTCTTTGTCAGTCACCCCCAGTCACTCATATTGTGAGTCACATCTCTGTGTGGAATCGCAGAATCATAAAATGGTAGGGGTTGGAAGGGATCTCTGGAGATGATAAAGTCCAACCTCCCTGCTAATGCAGGAACTCCCAGGGCATGCCACACAAGAACAAGCAGTCTTTAAAGTCTCTAGAGAAGGAGACTCCACAACCTCTCTGGGCAGCCTGTTCCAGGCTCTGTCACCCTCACAGTGAAGAATTTTTTCCTCATGTTGAGGTGAAATTTCCTGTGTTCCCATTTGTGACCATTACCCCTTGTCCTATCACAGGGCACCACTGAAAAGAGACTGGCCCCTTCTGCTTGACACCCACCCTTCAGATATTTGTAAACATTAGTAAGATCCCCTCTCAGACTTATCTTTTCTAGGCTAAACAGCCCCAGGGCTCTCAGCCTTTCCTGATAAGAGAGATGTTCCAGTCTCTTCATCATCTTTGTAGCTCTCCGTTGGACTCTTCTGTGGTATTTCCTTGTCCCTCTTGAACTGGGGAGCCCAGAACTGAACACAATACTCCAGATGTGGTCTCAGTAGTGCAGAGTAGAGGGGGAGAAGAACCTCCCTTGATCTTCTGGACACATTCCTCTTTATGTACCCCAGGATACCATTGGCCTTCCTGGCCACAAGGGCACATTGCTGTTCCATGGAGAACTTATTGTCCACCAGATGCCAAGGTCACTCTCCGTGGGGCTTCTTTCCAGTAGGTCTGCCCCTAACATGTACCAGTACAGGGTGTTGTTCCTCCCCAGGTGTAGGACTCTACACTTCTCCTTGTTTAACTTCATTAGGTTTGCCTTTGCCCAGCTCTCCAGTCTGTCCAGATCTCACTGGATGGCAGCACAGCCTTCCGGTGTGTTAGCCACTCACTGTTTCTCCTCTCTGGAGTTGGTGAAGAATTTGAACCACCAGATGCATCAAGCACAAACTGCTTCCTGTACGACTGATGACAGTTCCTTGTGTGTCTGGAACTCCCAGAAGGCAGCTCCAGTAATATCTAGGATATCAGATGTAGTTTGTAGGAACCAACAAGTCTTTCAAATGAATAGGAAGTCCAGAAAAGTGTGAGAGGTATGCTATTTCCCCTGTTCAGTTTGGGAAACAGTCTCGGACTGTTTCTTAGCTCCAAACAGAGAAAAATTCAGTTTGTTAATGACTGTAGTCATTAGCATCCAAAGATGGAGTGTAGCTCCATCACCATGTCCTCAGCATGCTTGCTGTCTGTTTTTACAAGTATCTTCTATCTGTACACAGGAGACTCAGAATGACTCTATTTACAACCACAGGAGGACTAAACATCATTCTCCAGCATGGAATTAGTCAGTGGTTGCCTCTTCACTTTAGCAATGTAGTGACAACAAATCTTGACATGTATTTTGGTCATGCCTTACCTCGGGAAGCCAGTGTGTTGGTTATCAAAGTGTGTGTGGGTGTATTGGTGTTCTAGTTTGGGTTTTGCAGCAATATTCACAAGGTTGTGTTTTCATTTATGCTGTGAAGACTTCCAACGTGAAAAGCTTATGATTACAAAAATAGATCTGTGATTACTCTTAAGTTCACAGCAGGTTTTGCCTAACTTCACAGAGCCACAGTGTGTTAGCTTGTACATTTGAGGAACCATCAGTGTGATAATGCTGCTTATAATGTTCTTTGATGTTACTGCTTGGAAATGATAAAATAGCAGTTGTTTTAGTGTTCAAAACACACGTAAATCTTACCTAACACTCTTGTCAACTTCATATAGAAGAATATCTGTTTTATAATTACCATGGCCTTCCAGAGAAATCAGGTTGTGTGACATGGGGACATGGATTTTTCATTTTAGGGTTGTTGGGGTGTTTTTGAGGTATGTTAAAAAGTCTGTGTTAAAAACAAACAATGAATTATCATGGTAAAAATAAAATTAAGCACAGGTTGGTTTATTTAATGATTTAAATGTCATAAGCTGTAAATACAAATTTAGTATTTAAAATTAAAATTCAGTCATTGTATTTGCTGTTTTCTGCAAGACCTGTTTAAATAACTGTCAAAAATTCATTCTGAACTGTGACTCGTGATATCCTGTAAGCTCTTTTAAAAATTACTTTTAGGGCCAAGTTCTGGCTTACTTTTCATACTTTGAAGAAGGAAAAGCATAAGCCCATTTCCTAACGCAGGAATTGGAGCAATACTACTAGTTTTACCCAACCCATTCCATTGAAAGAATAGAAACTGCTTTCTACTTTATCACAGCCAGTACAGTTGAGAAACAGGGTTTGAATTTCAACTACCTTATGTTTTTTACCTATTCTAAATAAAATGTCATATATTCATTGCAGGAGTCTTTTCCTGATGACTCTGTTCAGACTAGCCGTGGAATCTCGTACATCAGTTCAGAGCACTTGACAGAGCTTTTAGTGCGTATTGTATCTTCCCTCCAGACTGTAGGGTTGTGTCAGAGACGACTGCTGCTTATGCTGACCCTGCTCTTGCTGACATCAATGGCACCATTGTAGAACCCTCTGCTCCAGTACAGAAACAGATGGTTCTTTATTGTTATTTTCCCTGACTAAGCATTAATGATGTAATGTCTCTTGGAATAGTATTTTTCTTTTTTATCCACTGTTTCCTGATTTTTTTATGACTTGTAATTACTGTTTGTACTAGTAGGTTGCTTTTTTTTTTTTTCCTTACAAACTTTCTGGCAAATCCTCGTTGTTGTTGTTGTACTAAAAACCCTGGCAAACATGGGTACAATTTGGTGGCTACTACTTCTGGCAGTCCATCTATACAAAGCTCAACAAAAGCAAGTATGTGCCAGTTTCTCAGCAGGTCCTACCATGATGTATTCATTTCCACTGAAAACAAGCCTGGTTTAAGTTAGAACACCAAGCTCTGCCCTTACCAGCAAGCATAGCTGCTGGTATCTCAAGATGAAAGCCTTTTAAACTGACGTTGCAGCAGCTAGAGTTCTGAGATGGAAAAATCACTTCTTACTGTTAAATGTTATTATATTGTCTGTGGCATCTTAATAATTTAAAGTATATTTCACCTGTATACCTAGAATTGTCACTATATCTCTTCATATAATACAAAAATTTAAAATGGACTGCTTGTGAATGACAGTACAGGGTTCAAGTTCCAACTTCTTTTGTCTAAAATGACTTATATTTTCAAATATGTACTTTGGTAGTGAATTACGGCCATATACTTAGATGATATTTACAGGTGAATCTTATGATTAATCTCATTTGACATCATCTGTTGAAGTATGTGAGGTGCTGCCAGTATTATTATCTAAAAAGTCAATGACAGAACTATCACACGTGGCCAGAATAACCAAAAGAAATATGCATATATTTTTGTTCTTAGTGCTCAAAGAACATAGACTCATAGAGCCATGTAGGCAGAAAGGGACCATTAAAGGTCTCCTATTTCTCACAGTCAGGCCAATTAAAGTAGGTTGGTCATGGCTGGGTCCAGTCCATCTTTGTGTTTCTCCCAAGGATGAAAACTCTACAGACTCTCAGGTCAGCACGCCCCCAGCGCTTCACCACTCGTGCTAAGTTTCTTTTATTGTTGTATCAAGTCGGAATTCTAGGTTGTGCCTTTTGCCTCTTGTCCTGTAGCTCCAAGAAGAGTTTGGCTCTGTCTTCTGTGCACTCTTACATTAGGTATTGGTAGATAGAAGAGCTTTCTCTTCTTCAGGGTGAGCAAAGCCAGTTCTTTGAGTCTCTCCTTGTACATCATGTGCTTCACTACATGCACTTAAGTTATTCACAGTGTACACTTTGCTTTGAATATTATTTTTAATATTAATTTCTCACTGAAATGTGCCACTCATGGAGTCTTTTCCATAATGAAATTCAAGAAATTCACCTCTATACTCTGTTATTACTGATGGATGTTTTCAGCCTTTGCTGTGTGTGCAGTGATGGAAGAAGTAAGTGTCTTTAAGAAGAAAATGCGCAAATTATTGCTGGCAATTGTTCAATAGCACACATAACATTTAAATTTTTCTGCCTATTTCAGGAAATTTGGAAAGTGGGAGGGTCACTTTGGTGTCTTAAATATGTGAAGAAGACGACAATTTCTTTAACTACAAAGGAAGCTGAAGCTATTAAATCTTGTTAGGGACTTTCAGTGTGGTTTTTGGTAGTTACAAAACTGCTGTAGCAGCAGTCCCAAACCATATTAAAAAGGGAAGCCCGTATATAGAGATAATTCAGTTTGATGGGAGAAAGTTGCTTCTCTTCATTGTATAAGTGGATTCTGAAGTGTATTTTATAGCTTGAGCTTTTGCAGTATTGGAATATTGCCATTTATGTTCATGCTGGGACAGCTGCCCAGGTGCAATCCCTTGATAGCAGCAAGCAAAGCTACGGTTTTCTGTTAAACAGTACACATTTTTCCTTTTTTTTTTTTTTTTTTTTTCCCAGGAAGCAGAGACAGTTTACTTATCTCCACAAAGAGTATGAGCTAGCATTCCTGGCTAGCCTCTGAGAGCTGCAAATACGATACATCTCCAGTATGGAGAGTTCCTTAATCAGCTTGGCAGGATGACAAGAATGTAGCTGTCATCACATTAGCAAGCCGTAGCATTATAAACATGGCTTTAACCACCAATGCCACTTAAAAACTGAAGCAGCACCACCAAAATGTCTTTCTCCCTAAAAGATGTTCTAAGGATCAAGACAGTACAACAGCTACAAACCCTACTGAGACAATTTCTCAATTTCCTTGAGAAATTATTTCCTGAACACTGCTGGCTTCTTTGTCCATTAGCTTTTTCTTTTTCCTTGTTTCTGCCTTCTTACATGTCCGGCTAGAATACCTTCAAATTGCAGCTTGCTTTTTATGTCCATTGTTACAATTAAAAACCCAAAAGCTTGATCTTCGAAGGTTTGCCCTCCCCCGCCCCCCCAGCATTTTTCCACTGAAAATAAATGCAATCTCTTCAGATGTTTTCCAGAGATGAGAAGTTTGTGAGTGTAAGTCTTAGGACTGCTCAGAGGCAGAATCTGTTGGAAGGTCTGCGAGCGTTATGGTTTGCTACAAATACGACAGCGCTGCATGTCCTGTTCTTTCCAAATCAGCTTGATTGCAGTTTAACTTCTCCTTGTTCAGCCTAGATTTTTGTATAATATGTAAATAGGGAAACAAAAAAGCTTGGTATTACCTTAAAGACATGGCTTCCGTTTTATTTCTCTTTTTTTTTTTTTTTTTTTTTCCTTAAATAGAATTCTGGGATTGAAAAAGCATTTTTATTTGATGTAGTCAGTAAGATCTATATTGCAACGGACAGTACTCCAGTGGATATGCAAACTTATGAGCTCTGCTGTGATATGATAGATGTGGTGATTGACATTTCTTGTATATATGGGTAAGTAAATTGTTAATGTTTTTCTTAAAACTGTGTACCTAGAATCTGAAAGGCCTCAAAATTAGAATGATGTGGGTATAAACAATAATGAAAATGTGTAATTTGCTGGAGTAATTTGTCAGAACAGAGGAGGAGAAGGAAACATCAGGCTTCTGAGGTAAAGATCTCATGCCAGCAACAAGCACTGTTCCCTGCCCAGCCTCTTTTCTGAACACCTTCCTCTTTCTATGCTAATAATTTAATTTGGAGTAAGGAGTGGAAAGTAACCACCATAAAATAAAAGGAAACATTAAGATTATCTTTTTGTTTCCCAGGGATCAATACAACAGAAGGATGCATCCCCATCCCATTTAAAAAAAAAAAAAAAGCAAGCAGGGCCTTATTTAGTTTTGTTTACTTTAATAGATGGTGGCCTCTACCAGACTCCCAAGGGCTGTTTCACTCTTGCTGGAGTTCTCTGTCATCTTTTACCTCTGTGACCTTTGTGGGGTTTTTTCAGTTCCCCCTCCTTACACATAAGCAACCAGAGCTCTCTGGGGGTAGCACGTACATCTCCTTGCAAATCATATTCTAAATGGCTTGGCCCTTGGCCAAATGTAATACCAGTTATTCCTGAGAAAGGCAGGGGCACATTAGAATTAGTGCATGAAGATGCACAGGCTTGGAGGCTAAACCCCAGCATGCTTCAAGTGTGATGTCTGGTAGCCTCGCGTTCTTACCCATTGACAGACTCCTTGCACTCTTGGAGAAGATACAAGAGAGAATCCTAGTGCAGATGTGCGCTAAGTGTTAGAGCTTCAAAAGAACAACAAATTGTTGGATACCTTTCTAAAAATTCTTAAGTTTGTATATGCTACTGTACAGTTCAGATTTTGGATGGAGTTGGTCACTTCAGCAACTGTACCAGAATTTATGTCTTACAGAGGTATACCATAAAGAATACCGATTCTGTGATACTTTTTTTATACAGAGAAAGGTGCTGCTATGTAGTTCAAAAGACTATGCATTTAGTTATTATCTCTACACCACCACCCGTGGGGATCTCTGTTCACAAAATGTCACTCTGCCACTGTCTTTGTGTAACCAGTTAGCATTTATCACCAGAAATCTGCTTGGCATGTTTTTAGATATAGATTAATTACAGGATACTACAATTCATTTCTTGTCCTTTGTTGTTCTTGTCCTCTGTGGAATTTGCTGCCTTAATATATTTATTGTTGCTAATTGTTCTTGGAGGCTGGTGGTAACTGCTATTTAATGAGATCTCTGTGTCTATTCAAGAATGAGGGTGAAATTACAAGTTGTAAAACTAATACAGTGATCATCATGACACATCATCTATGAAGGAGAAATCTGGTTCATGATATCACATTGCAAAAGCCAGCATCTCATGAGGGAAGTCTCATGATAGCTTAAACTATCAGTCAGCTGCCACTGTTGAAGCAAGGTCCCTAGATCTGGAATTATCAGTACGGACTTAATGGCTCACGTGTTGTAATATAGTGCATTGATTAGAAGCACAGACAACCTTGTGGTAAATGGTTGGCAGCTAAGAGAGGAGGAAATAAGGCTCCAGCTCAGGTAAGTACCTGAACGATCGATCAATCTGATTTCTAGCTCCAGATGTAAGACTTGGTGCATGATTGGATAATTTATGTAATTTCTAGGTCGTCTTAGTTTACTTAGTGTGTAGTTTGTAGAAGAGTCTCCCTGATAGTTAAAAATTAAAATTTAATAAAGTTTGAGATTATCTGGTAAAAGAACCAATGTGGGAGTACTTTTCTTAGCTCATCTGGTGGCTTACCTCTTCTTGTTTGTTTGAATATTGCCCTTTAGGCTTAAAGATGATGGCACTGGAACTCCTTACGACAAAGAATCAATGGCGATCATAAAACTGAACAATACAACTGTTCTTTATTTAAAAGAGGTGACAAAATTCCTTGCTCTTGTTTGTTTTGTCAGAGAAGAAAGCTTTGAGAGAAAAGGTATTTTTTTCCCTTTTCTGGTATTGCATTACTTTTTCCTTATATTAGCAAGTTAATGAATGACTCTGGTTTTCATGAGCTGATAACAGTCTCTAGCTGTATTCATGAATATTAAAGGTAAGTACAGCTTGATAGAGTTTACATAATATGTTTAAAGGCATGAGGTGTTTGTGCTGGCATTAAGATAAGATGAAATTATAAATGTATTTGACAACTTTCTGATATGAAAGCATATGAAAGTTTACATCCAGTAGAGTCAAGCTTCCATCTGCAACAGTAGAATGTGTCAGTTTATCTTGGCTAACATTGACTTGTACCTGTTGGCGCCAGCATACGCATTTGGAACAGTTTGTGTGCCATAACCAAGGGAAAATTACTGAAACTGGCTGATAGAAAGAACTACATTCTTGTTTTTCTCATCTCTGAAAGGAGACTTTTGAAAAGCTGCATCTTTGGTTTCTATATGGCTTTCATATTTTGAAGCTGAAGTGCATAAAATATCTTGGTTATCTCTCTGACCCTGGTAAAGGTCCATACTGAAAGCCTAGTTCATGATGGCTCTGATCGCTGGCATGATGTTCACTGAGTTGCTGGTCTTAGAGAAACGCCCTGAGTCCAGAACTGAGAATGAGCCATCATCTGGGCTTCTGTCCTCAGCTTGGGATATTAATTCCCCGCTCATTGTTGGTGTGTTTGTGAGTGCAGTACTCATACCATGCCTGCTGGGCTGTTTGACTGGTTATTTAGTTATTATTTTATATAACTTCAACTGGTTGAATTTCTTCTTAATACCTGTGCCACCTTTATTATCTATGAATGTTAGATGCAATCACTTCCTTTTTTTCCCTGTAAGCATAAGAAGCATTACTTTGACACATCTACTAAGAACACTGTTTCAGATATGAGACCATGTTGAATAAACACATATTAGGGTTTGTCCACAACTGTGTCAGGTTGTTGGGACTATATAGTTTGGGACACTTAGTGCTGTAACCTGTACTCTTTAACAGTACAGTTCTGGTGTTACAATGCAGATTAGCTTTTGGTGCATGGTGACTTACACATAATACTCTGTCTGAACTCTAAGGAGGGGGAAAGTAATCCTTTGGGGGAAAAAAAAAATGGAAGTGTAACATGGTGGATTTAAACCACTTAAAATATGTATCATCTCCTGTTAGGGAAACTGAGGTAGTAAACGCTGCAGTATTTGAGTAAAGAAAGTTTACGGTGTTAACTTTGAATGAGGTCCTAAGCTCAGTACCAAAATTCTAAGATTGTATTGCAGCATTACTCAGTTGTAGCACTCGGTAAGCCTTCCGATGGACTACCAATATGGCTTTACAGCTCTTCTGTGGGATCGCATTCAGCCCACTCCTATAGTAATACTATCTGCCTGTTATGTATCTGTGTAACCTATCAGCGTGTCTATTGTGTTACCCTTCAATTACAATGTAAGATGAAATATAGCTGGCTGTTATTTGGCTATATGTCTATCAAATATCCATTTCAAAGCTTATGTTATTGTCAAAAAAAAAAAAAAGAAAATTGACTACTAGATGCTACTTATTTTCACCACAGTTATTCTGTAGAGCAATTTCACAAAATGACACCATATTTTATGAAAGATTTTAATTTTTCTTGTAGCATACTGAGCAATTCTCCAAATCTCTTTATTAAGTTAAAGCTTTATCTGCCAATGACTGTCTATTTGTTTTCTCTTAAGACTAATACATATATCTAATATAGGACATAGTATGAAACTACAATACTCACTGAAATATTTGTATTTATCAAATATGTTCTTGCTTAGCACAGAAAAAAAATGTCTGGAAAAGTCACTGATTATGACCTTCAGAGCAAGAGTGTGGTATTTCAGTAAATGTACAATATAAGCAATTTCTTCATTACCTAATTTGTATAAATGTCTTTATTAATATGGAAAACATTTTTGCCCCTGTAGGATTGATAGACTACAATTTCCATTGTTTTCGAAAAGCCATACAAGAAGTATTTGAAGTAAGAATGAAAGTAGTAAGATCTCGAAAACATCAAAGCCACATGCAAAAAAACAAAAGACCCACTCCCAATGGGACACCACGAATGCCACTCTAACTGAGGTTTTCTGTGGCAACCAAGTTTCATGAAGTTGATGTGACTTCTGCATCTCGTTGCACTGAGTGAAGAGGAAAACGAATGGGACTGATGTATTATATGAATTTTCCCTGAATGTTCAGAATGCACTGTTTAAATATTTTTATCCAATCAGTTTTTTTCATATAGTGAGCACTTTGAGCAAAATGTTGTATATATAAGCATTGAGGTGAACACTTGTAAGAATTTTCTTAATATATGCTGTAAACCTTTTTCATGCCATATTAAGAAAAAACAGCTGTGACAGAAATACTGGGTACATAATTTGCACTTTTTCATGTTTTCCTTGTGGAGTTGGACTTTGATAAACTTAGTTTTTATGGTGATTTTGATGCATGGTGTCAGGTAAAATGTATGCTGTAGTTTATTTACCTGCTACAATCAAATTGGTTAGTAAACAATTAAGAAAACTTGGTACAATGCCTTTTAAAATTTGTGACAGCTAATACCTAACATTCATACAGATCTAATTTCGTATATTTTTCAATTTGTAAACTGAAGAATAATTTTGAAGTATTACAGCAATAAGCACCTTACCAGGGATCATATCTGGTAGGTAAATATTAGCTTTTATAAAACAGGCTTTTGGCCAGATTTCATCCAGAGTTCTCCATAACACTGGTCATGCCCTCTGTTGGGTCTGGTTTTAATATTTACCTCAGCATATGCCACTAAAGTAACTTTCTATAAAGATAATTGTTTTGTAAAATGGCTCTATGTTGCACTCGTATTTTTATAAGGCTTCAGAGGAGGGTGTTGTATCCGAAAGGTTGAATTTACATCGCTAAGTTTGTTTTGAGAGCCTGCACATCTACAGCTTGTGCAGAGAAGAATCTGTGTATTCCCGCCCTGGCGTTCTGATGTACTGCTAGGAAGTCCTAGAGAAGTGAGCACTGAGTTCTGATTCCCTGTAACAGGGGTACATCTGTGACTGAAATCAAGAAGAAGCAATTGAAATGAGGACTGCACAATCAACCTGCTGTAGTAATCGGCATGTGTCAGTACATTTTATTTTAATATTGAACATGGGCAGGTTGATGACTTGCCACAGAAGCAGCCAGGACAGCAGAGTGCTCTCAAACCTAAAAAGTAAAACTTACTTTCTGATTTCTGTATGCAACCGGTTTTGTTTAATTACCGATACAAAACTATAGTTTCTAGTCGGAAGAGCAACTCTTTCTTTTTTCACTTGGTCCCAATGCAAACCAGTTGCATGTGTGGTCCAGCGGTGTTGTCAGCAGCTCTTGGGAGTGGGAAGAGCTTGACCTGAATGGGAGGCAGCTTGCTGTATGCCAGAAACAGGTAAGGGGAGCTGCACCTCACTCATGCATAACTCATCTACCCCAGCTCAGATGGAGATAGAAGGGAGGATGGAATTTAGGAGTTTTCTCTTAGCCACAGTGAGACATAATGCTGCATGTCCATCAGGGAGTTAGGAGCCCCAGTGTTTACTGGCTTTTGTTGAAGGAGGAGGGGTTTAACCTGTGGTAAACAAATCTGTTCAGTTGTGTTTGAATTTAAACAACAAGAGTTGCTGCATGCTAGGTATTGATGCGTATTGAGGCTCTAGTACTATACTGAATACACGAGCTGGGAGAGCCAGTTGGCATGGATGCAAAGGCAAGGGAGACCCGTAGTTTCCAAGCTCTTTACTGCTGCCTGATGCACATAACTAATTTTTCTGAAATAAATTGGCTCTTTTGACATGATGAGTCAACTGAATATTTGTGGAGTTCTTAGAAAAAGGTCCTAGTCAATAGATAGAGCTCAGCTCCATCAAGGTTCACTTGATAACTAATGCAGTTCTAGTTGCTCGGGAAGGTGAGGAACATTGACCACGGCCAAAAGTACAGGTCCTGGTGCCAGTGCGAAGAATAATGACAGTAGCTGTAATCAAAGCCCAATGATTAAAAAATACAGAATTCAAATTCCTTTTGGATCATCTGTCATCTTGGTGAGGGCAGCTCTTCTGACCAACTCCCCGGGTAAAATAAAGCAAAGCTGTGTTCAGAGTTCACCACAGCAGTGAGGGTAAGAGCCACCTTTTGACAGCTCTCCAGCCCACAGGACTGTCACTGAAGGGCTGCCATAATTTCTGGCCATACATTTCTCATTTTGTTGAAACCAACCACTGGGTCTCTCTCCTTCTTTATCCCCCCTTCACTCCTTCAGGTATAGGTGGGACAAAAAACACCTGCCAGACTAGGCCAGAGAGCATTGGTTCTGGCTTGCTTTTTGTTTGGTTTTTTGTTGTTTTTTTGTTTGTTTGTTTTTTTAATAAAGTACGATGATGATACTGGCTGTGGTATGAATAATAACGAAATAATGTTGTTTGCATATATTTGACCTTAATTCTATGTATTCATGCGTACCCTTGTATTTAGAGACTATCAATTTATTTAAGAAATTGTTAGCTCTTGTAGTCCCCTCCAGAATTTGTCATAAATTATGTTGCATAATTTAGTGAAGGTGACTTTAGCTAAGACAGAAAAATCTCTAACTGGATATTATCAGAGTAAGCATAATTCTTTCAAATATGTTTAATTATAAAATTGCAAGAATGTTAAAAATGCATTAGTTTTACTGTTTTAACTTTGGTATTTTCAGATGAGGTGATGTATTTTGTATTTCAAGGCTGTGAGGCTGGGCCCTACCAGGTCTGAGCTGTGGAGCCCAAGCAGCTGAAACTGCAGAGGGAGGTGACTTGCCAGCAGGTGGTGGAGTTTGGGTTAGTGTGGTCAGCTGGAGCCCAGAGCAATGCAGTTTGCCAGAGGGTAGACAGGTTTAGTCAGCAGAGCCACACTCTGGGCTCTCTCGACTGTTGTGATTGTGTGGTTTAGTCCAGTTGCCCGCATAGGACAGTGCTCTGGGCACTTCACCTGGCCTTCAGCTACTAGTTTGTTCAGAACAGCACCAGTATCACATATCATACCTTTTTGCTCCATATGGATGTCTGGCACACTTTAGGATATCTCTTAAGGCATCAGATGCTTACACGCATGCAATTCAGTCAAGCCCTAGATTTCAACTAACCAGCTGAGAAACTCCTGGGTGTCCCAGTTATCTACAGGGGACTGGCAGAGAAGACTCAATATATCTTGGTTAATGACACAGTAAGCTTTAATCATCCTTGTACTGATTGTAAAGCACTTTTTGAGGAGCTTTAAATTAAGAGCCTGCTCATAAATCCTTTATTCCCATTGCTGAATCAGTAGGAGCTGTATGCAAGCAGGTACATGCAAGTTCACATTAGAGCCATGAGTAATATTTTTGGAATGGAAAGGGTGGAAGGACTACTTGATGGCAGTTCAACAGATGTAATCCTGACTGCTTTCCCTCTGTCTGCCGTGTAACTGTGAAGAGATTCTTCCGTCCCAGAAGGAAGCTTATGGCGTTAAGTTAAAGTGAAGGGGCAGGGGGAGCAACTTGCAGAAGGAAAAAGTGACAAAAAAGACTGGAGCCTGAAGTCCTAAAGAGGGAGTATCATAAAAAATCTGTCTGCATGAGTCAAAGGCTATGCCTAGTATTTTCTCCCTAAATAGTCCTCTCTTAGGGAAATACTCCCTATGTACTCCTTTGCAACTACCTAGCTCTCTGCAATTTACATGGTAAAGAATATGAGAAAATACAGCAGAGAAAATTTCTGCCATTATCTGTAGTTGCTAGAGTAACCAGATGAGCAAAGTCCAGAGTCGTGAACAGCTGTCACTCAGCAGCTTCAACTTTGACTTGCAGCTTTGTGTGTTTCTTCTGAACCACAAAACCACCTGAACTATTGCAGCAGTGATGCCAGAGGGGTCATGTGACTGGTGTGACTTTTCCCATTCCTCAGAGCGGGGAAGAAAAAGGTGAAAAATAACATACTTCTGTTTTGACTTCAGATAGTGCAGACTACTGCGAGGTGTTCCACAAACTCGGCACTGATGGTCCAGATCAGGCACTTACTTGCTTGGGTAGTTAGAGCAATCTGGTAACTTCTTCCCTTGTTCTCCATCTTCCATTTCTGAAATAGTGCTAAAGGTCAGCCGGTAAAGCTGCCCATTTTGCGAGACGGCTGCTTTAGAACTAAGCTTGAAGAAAAGACAGAAATTAAAGCCAGTAATCGCTTTGCCGAGAAGCACCGTCTGTGCCACTGCTACGGGGCGTTGGTTACACAATGCTGTGCTTGTGTTTATCGGTGAGGAGGCGGTGCACTTGTTGAATCCAGATTTACCAGGTCTCAATTCACATGAAGGATTTTAAACGCTGAGACTGTATTAGTCACCAGTGAGCACAATAATGATTTATCTTCCGAGTGAGTCATATCTGTTCCCACCGATACAGGCATATTAATATTTGATTCCTTAATTCCATTAGAGTTTCATAATGCAGCCAACTGTCTGTCTTGAAAGGCTAGCATTATAAAGGAAGCAAACTGTTCTGCATTTTGTGAATTGGTGAAAGCAGAGTGTGAATGCTTTGTACAAAGAACTATTGTATTTTCAGAAGCTTTTGTGATCTCAAACCTCTAGAGGAAATGATTTGTAGCTGAGTTTATGAGACAGCCTACAAAGCTTACAAACCCTCTGAACTGACTTTGGGTAATCACTTAACATGTATAGTATACACGGTTGAAATTTACCTTACCTCATACAATCCTGTGATCTGCAGAGAGATAAGTATTTCTAGGGTATGTGACACTGAACTACTGTACACTGATGCATCAGACCCAAGTGCAAAAACTGAACCCCTGTGTCACAGAGGTGCCTTGCCTCCCAAGAAAAGGGGGAAGTTTTGGGACTAACCCCCCCCTCAGGGGCTTCTGCTGGATGCTTCTTGATATCCATCCTCTCAGCTCTACCTGCTGAACTCTGATTCCCATTCCTGCCTGCTGAGATCCCCTCTTCAACTTTTAAAGTCAGTTCATTGAGAGTCTTACTGTAAGAGATAAGTAAGAGACTCTACAGAGTGAAATGTTTGTAATTCTACTAAACTGAGGGGAAATGCCTGATGCATTTGTATCAGATACATCGAGCTATATATAACCAATGCAGCTATGCACACATGAAAATACCTGACTGGGAAGGTCTAGAACACAGATGACTTGGCCTAAGCTCTCCTTTACAGCTATTGGAGAAATACAGGAACTTTTAAAGCATGATTTGTTGGACCTACAGCTAACATCTAATGATGCATGATGAACCCTGCTGTAAAAGCTCCTGGTTCTCTCCACTAGCTATAAAGTGAGCCTCTGATAATCGGCTCAGAAATGTGTATCTATAGTCTGCAGTTGTCCAGCAGAATTCTGCCTGTATGGTTACTCCAGTATGGCCTTTCTTTCACAGTAGAAATGGCTGCAGTTGAAGAATGATCCATTTTATCAAACCTTATTAATTTAGTAATATTTTTTGCAACATAGGGGCCTATATGTTCCTTTGCTCTGAAGCTAGATGGCTGTATCAGTTTCTTGTTTGCATCCAAAACAAAACCCAACACCACAACTGCAGAAAAGTACATAGAAACATGAGCAAAAACATCTCAGAAACTAGATGTTAACAACAACAAAAAAAAGAAATTAGTGGGGTTTTTTTTGTATTTTTCAAACTGAAGTCATATATCAGCGTAAGATGTTAACTAGAACTACGTTAACTTAATAGTTTGGGTTGTCAAAATATGATTCCTGCTCTCCTGCAACTAATGTGGTGAAGTTGTACAAAATCTTTCTGCAAGGATTCGGTGTGCTATTAAATAACAAAATCTTTGTTGCAGCAGCATTCAGGCAAACTTTCAGTTTCTATATGCTTCAGCTGAGCATGTTTATTTTTTCACCAAGTTAGATCATATGACAGAATACAGAAGCTACATGAAGTGCTGTCAGCCTGTAGAATTTGACTGCAATTTTGCTACTATATTTGGAGTTTGGCTTTAAAACCCCAGAAGTTCTGGTACAAAATGGCTTCTCCGTGCACAAGCCTGAACAAAAGGCAGACAAACACACAAACCCAAAGGGCATTTTTGACCAGAGGCAGGAAGAGGAGGAGGCTGCTGCTTGCTACTGGCAACACGGACTGTGACAGAGCTCTGCAGGACCTATTCCTTGTCTGCTCCAAGCAGCTGCTGACATGCAAGGCTGGGAATTAGCCCCAGATTTCTACCACTATGCTGAGTACCCCACAGGAGTCGTTGGTTTCATCTGGCAGAGTTCACCGGCTGCAGCTCTGACTTTTAACGAGTAACAAGTGAACATGAAGGTGGTCTTGTCCTGCTAGCTCTGCACAATTTCACACGGCAGTCACCCCAGCACCCAGCCAGGCCATGATGTATCTTAACTTAAATGGGGAAAATGTATACATCCCATCAGTGAATTTCTGTTACATAAAATTTAAGCCTATTCAGCTTATTTTCTATAGTGCTTAGGTGTCAGGTAGTTACAGTGACTCTGTATTTCTTTTTTTAGCTAAAAGCCCAAGCTGCATGTAGACTGCAGGTGCTTCCTCCTTGAACTGTACAAAATTACATTTTAAGTGTGGCCAGCATCAAAGCCAGAGGCCAGAAGGGAAAGCCAAACTCCACGTCACTCTTAACTAGTTCATAGTAACTACCCCTTCTCAATTCATGCCATTATTCACATTAAAATACCATTAAAAAAAACCCAACCTTCTAGCATAATAGATTCCCAGAACCTTTTAGATGGAAATCCACATTTCCAAATGCAAAATACTGCTCTCCTACTTTGGAGAGGGTAAAATTTGGTCATGGACGGTCCCAGAGCCCTTCTCCCACTGCACAGCAGCAAGGTCTCTCTGACAAACAAGGAAAGATGGGACACACCTGCTGAGGATGACCAAAATAGTCTGTAAACATGACACCCAGTGCCTACAGCTCACTATCTCAGGTGCTCAGATCAGCCATTGTTAGCCAGAAATGCTGAGATGTCATCAAGAGTTGCTGGCTATTAAATATGCCCTGAGGTTCTCTTGGTGTAAGAGGGCACTCCAAACTCTAACACCATCCCTTCCTTTCTGCTATATGCATTGTTTATGCTTTATATTATTCGGTGCGCTATGTCCTGTGAAAAATAAAAGCATTTTGCCCCTTTGAAAATTCAGCTCCTTGTCAAGGCGGAGTTTGCTTTACTTATTTTTTACTTATTTATTGCTGTTACTGCAACATCACTGTGCACCAGAACAGGACAGGGAGGAGTAATACCTTCTTTTGCAATTCTGAGAACACGAGGAGATGAAAAAATATATACCTACTCAAATGTTTTTGTTTACAACTATTTTTCCATTGCTGTTCAAAGAAGAGAACAAAGACATCAAAAGATGAAAAAAAAAAAGATTAACAGAAGAATATAAAAATAATGTAAATGAAATAAAGTTCATGACCTAGAGACAACAGTTTCAAGCTTATGCTGTTGAATACACACCCATAAAAGCTCAGACGTGTTTCATACTTACAGCTTGTACTGAATTAAAGGGAAATGGTGACTGCTGAGACTGTGACCATTTTAATTCATGTTTTTCCTTAGCTCTAATTCTAAAAAGTACTATCCCAAGTGTACTCTGGCTGTAACGAGGCAGCAGAGAAAACAAAGTTGTAGATGCAGATATTCCTCTGGCGTTGTGCATGGAAAAGGTGATCTCCCCAGCGGGTCGAGGTCTTGCAGATAATTCTTGCCTCAACTAACCATGATTGGCTAATGACACCATGTCAATCTTTCATACTCCTGAAAACCCAATAAAACAAGATTCTAATAAGTCTTAACAGTATGGCTCAGCCTTTTGGGTGGACTATCAGTGGGTGCGTGGGGTCCTGCCTTTTCTGAGTCCCCAGTTTTCAAACCCATCTACTTGTGCCATGATGTTTTAAGGCACCTGACCCCCACGACATCTGCGCTTCAGGGCAGAGAGGAGATGGGGATGCAGAGGACATTTTCAGTATTGCAGCCACCAGGGCAGAACTGCGGCCTAGCGACTGTCGCACCACGTCCCATTCCGGCTGCGCCTGGCGTCGCGGTTCTGCTGCGGAGGCCGGGTGCCATCCATCGCTGCTGGAAACTGGCTGCTTCTTCAACGCTACGACAGAGGCGGGCAGCTCGTCAATGTTAAAAGTTGCACAACGGAGCCCTAGGAACAGTCACCAGCCGCCGAGCCTCGCCGCAGGGAGCCCCGCCCTCCCCTGTCTTGCCCCCACCGCCCCCGGCTGCGCGGCCTGCTCCGGGCCTGGCCTGGGCGGGCCCTGCCGAGGGCCACCCCGCGAGTCCCGGGGGCGGTGCCGCCACGGCAGGTGCCTCCCTCCGCAGTCACGGCGCCGCTGCCACGTCAGGGGAGTTTCCCGAGGCGAAGCGAGGCGGGCGGGGCCGTGCCCGGCCTTTCTCCTCCTCCGTTTGCTGCCTCGGCCCCGCAGCTGGATACGCTGTGGTGGGAGCGAGCGAGCTGAGCGGTGCTCGCTGCCATGGAGGCCCGCTACAACCTCAAGAGCCCGGGTAGGCGGTGTGGCGGGCGCCAGGGAGGCGGACGCCGTCCTCGCCTGGAGGCCGCGGCCGGGGGTGGGCTGCACGGCCGCGCTTTGCGGGCTGACCAGGCCGCTGCCTTCCGCGGCTGGTTGCCGGACGGGCGGCTGTGCCCATCCCACGGCTGATACGGTTCACGGAGGGCTCGGGGGTCGCTCCCGAGGCGCGGCGGCGGTGGCGGGGCCGGCAACCGCTTCCCGGGGCGGGACAGGTGCAGCGGCCGGGCCGAGGCCGCGGTGTGGAGGAGGGATGGGGGCCCGGGGCCGCGGCGATGCCCGTGGGCTCGGGTCAGCTGCGCGTCGGGAAGGGAAGGCGTTCAGGCGGAGGCCGGCTGGGTCGCTTCTCCTTCCCAGGGCGATGGCGTCGAAAAGTCCCTCCGAGCTGTAATTCGGTTCAAAACACCCTGGCTAATCGGTAGGGTGTGGGGGTGGGTGCCCTCCCGCCCGCGCTGTTTGGCTGGCTCGTGGAAACGGACCTTTGAACTTGCTGTCAGGTGGCTGTGCCCCGTTCCCCTGGGTATCACATCCTTTCCAAGTAGGTGCGCGTGAGGTGACAGATTGCCAACGATAGGTTACATCTCTGTGGCTTCAGTTTGTTTCACAGAAGTGTTATTTTACATGCTGTATCTATGTGTGTGTTTGTTCATGAGTTTCCATGTTAAAATTCATGAGTTATAACTCCTAGACTTCATTTTGAAGCCTAGAAGTGAGAGGGATGCCTCAAGAGATGGGGGAGATGTCTTGAGAAGCAGTGCTGAAGGGAAGGTTTTGCTTCCTTGGAAGGGAAACTGAGGACAGGTTGGGTACTGTACAGCTGAGTGGGAGCAGTGGCCCATCACTCCCTGTGCTGGGCTTCACCTCCTGGGAGCTGCACATGGAGCAGGAGGCCTGTTGCTCTTGAAGCAAAAACTCTTCTACAGCTTGTAAGGGCTAGTTGGGTTTGTGTGTCGATTCCTGCCCTGCCCTTGCTTTTCCCCTATTCCAGTTTTGGGAAGTAGGTATTATCATCTTCATACTATTATGATGAGTAGTGGCCTTATACTTTAATCATACTGTCCTGTTACTAGCATGGCAAGTGGGTAGAAACTCAACATTATGACTTGTACCTTACAAATGTAAATGACAGGCTTATTTACAAAATGTGCCTCACGCGGATGATGTATCTCTTCCTAAATTATGTCCCTTGCCTTCATGCCCAAGTTGCATAACTGACAAATAAGAAAACACAAATCAAATGATGTACTTGTTACAGTTTAGAATATCAGGAAGGGTGACCTTTATGTATTTCATTCATTCAGGGAGATATGTTGGATATGTTGCATCTGTGAATTTGTAAGGGCCCACAAACACTCTCAGTAGTTATGCTTTGCCACGTCATTGGAAATAGTGGTAGTGTGCTGTATGATGTGCTCCTGGCACCCGGGTAAAGAGGGCAAATATTGTGGTTTAATTTAGAAATGCTCTTCCCCCGTGTTGTTACTAGTCCCCCTTCTTATCAAGAGAAAATTACCTTTATTGAAATTGATTTTTAGCACCTCTGCTGTTCATAGCAAAACGAACTTTACCTGACAAAGATGAATGATTCATACAGTGGGTCAATATTGCTTCCCCAAAATAAACATGTTCTATAGCCTGTTAATATATTAAATTATTTCTTTCCACATGGATGCTGAAAGTCTTTAAATTATTTAAATATTTTTTTAATTTTTATGATATTATTTAAACCTTTCTTTTCAATAGCCAGTGTGTTTTTTAATGAAAGATTTCACACATTGGCAAAAAAGAATAAATACCAAAAAAAAGGATTAAAATAAATACTGTTTCTTCAGCAGCTGTTGTCTATTAAAATGAGTTGACTGTAATTACATATAGCCATTGCTTTTAGTCTGGCACTTTTCTTGCTAACCACGTGGATGAGTGTATGCAGTTATTTAATATTTCTGTGTATGTTTTAAAAATTCCTGTCTTGTTGTGGTTATGTGTGCAGTTTAATGGTGGTGTCTTACACTTGCCATTCAACTGAGGGCTTAAGATGGAAATATAGGGTTCTTCTAATATTAAGGTAGTTTTAATTAATGTAAATGCACTGAAATACATAAAAGCAAATCCACTGTTTCCTCTTTCAAATGGTTGTCATCTGCAGACAGAAGGAATTATTTTAATAACTGAGCCCTCTAAGGTTTTAGAACTGGTAGCTGTCCTTGTGTGTGTTCTTGTTGCTCTGACTTGAATAGAGGAAGAACCAAGCTGCTAACCCTTAGGCCCAGGTCAGCTTTAGGGATTTGGAATGTGCTATCTTGAGACAGAGCGAAAAAAATACCTGCATGAGAGGCTACTCTGTTGAAATCTGCTTTTGGACTTGAGTAAACACTGGTTGCAGATGTTGACTACTGTCTGCTCAGTGTTCAAGAGAGCAAATGCTACTTAAAATTTTAGAAGTTACTTTAATGATTTTAGTAGCCTGTATCTGAAATATTGTAGAAAACACATATTTAAAATGAAAATTTTGTTAAAAGAAACCTATGCATTTATTGATGTTCCTTTTGAACCATCTCCGGTTGTAGCAGAACTTCATCTCCTCTCTATGGTTACACATGGGTTCACGGATCCCTCTTCTGTGAGTAGGTGTGCTAGAGCAGATTGATGAGTGAGGATCAGTTAGGCTCTCTAGCGCCTTGCCTTTTGCGTGCTTTTGAATAGACCACGTGAAGAGCAATATTGCTACACTGCTTTGTCCTGCTGCTGATTGCTTCTGCTCAATATATTCATCATCTTCTTTATCTCAGTTTCTCCAGCTAATGTGAAGTCATCCAAATGTATTGAAAAGACAGTAAATCTCCACAACACGGAACAAGTTGTTCCCCTGCACCCTGTGTCTCTGTTGATGAGAGGCAGTGCAGCTGGTGCTTTGGCAGCTCTTGGTTTACCATAGATATACATCATGGCCACTGCAGGTCTGGGCCTGATGAGGGTGGTGCACTAAGCCACTGCTGCCTCTTGTCAGTTACCCTCTATAAGGACAAGGAGGTATGGGGGCATTCACCTGAAGCTGTCTCCTCGCACCATTTATGAATGTGGGTTTTTATTCCTTCCCCAAAAGACCATTAATTTTGGAAGGGAAGAAGTGTCTAACTCCACACTTCATGCTTCTTTGTATTGCTTCAATAAGGCAAAGCCTTTTAAGCTGTTGCTTCATATTTTTATGTCTATTTTTGGCACTTGTAAAAGGGCAAGCTATTTTCTGTCTTAGGATTTCAAAATGGATTAGTCAATGTATATCAGCCTGCTACCATATGGCTGATAAACCTCTCCCATCAATATTAAAGCTCAGCTGACTAAACCAGAGTTCATCCTCTTCATGCTTCAGGAACATCCCTATTTTCTGAAATTTATAAGACAGCTACTTGGAATAATCCCCTCCACCCCCCGCAAGGACTGTGACCCTCAGCCTGCTGCAAGATCAGACACCAAGCACCAAATCTTGTAGTCACTGCTGTTGTAGTGACAATCTCCTTCTTTCGTGTAGGATATCACCAGTCTTCAGAGCAGGAATTAGCACAGACACACTTGAAGAATTATGAATAGCTGTTTAGAGTGAGCCTGCAAACAATGCTGTTTTATTTTGTTTTGGGTGGGTTTTTTGTTGTTTTCAGCAGACCTCCTCATCTAGAATTTGACTAGTGAGAGGGCACTGGAGGACTGGGGAGAACGTGTGGAGGGAGGCGTGGTGTGCATGTCCTGCCTTTGCTGCCCAGGGACAGCGCTTTTGGATCTGGGACGCGCAGGGAACACAGTGTGCTGAGATCACGATCCTCTTAGCTGTCATCTTCAATACATTTACTGCTTTTCCTACAAATACACTTATTTCTCCACTTTGTATGTGTTACAAGTAAGAAACGTTCCTTGTGAACAAGCTTGCATCAGTACTTTACTAATAAAGTTAATATAAAATACAATCAGTATTGTGCTGCTTAGTACCTTCCACGTATGAAATAAAGATATAATTAAAAAAAAAAAAGTTGAATGGATGTTAAAAATTTATTAAAGTTGAAGATAGTGTTTGATCTTGGTGTGCTCAAGAGGCACCTTACATTTGATAAGTTTTATACTCCTTTGTGTTGACGGAGCAGTTGTTTTGAATTGTAACTACAGGAAGAGTATGGTACTTCCTGCTGCTTTTGAGGGAAATGATTTTTTTTTTTTTTTTACTTAAAATGTCAAAGCTCATTGAGTGCTGTTGTCTTACAAGAAATCCTATGTAAATTATACATAAATTTAATCCTCACTTTTTTTTTTAATTGCATGATCCAGTCTTTTTGTAGTTGAACTACTGACTGACTGTGATTCACTGTTACTTTTTCCCTTACATGAAATTTAAACTTCCCTTTAGTAAATGTGATTTTCTTTTGAATGCGTATGTAGGCAGTTTGGGTGCCTTGGGCTGCTGTGAGGACTGGTGGTGATGGTTCAGCAGGTGACTCTGTGTTCTCTGAGCTCTGAAGTCACTCACATGGTGCTTACACCAGCTATGGGTCAGGCACTCTTGGCTCCGTGCTCACGTATTGAACAGAGGGGAGATAAACCAAAGCCAGTTGTATTTGAAAAGACTTTCCCAAAATGCAATCCATGCCATACACATCATCTAATTGAAGGAAGGGCCTTAATGCTTGTCTCAAATTAATTGTGTGGTTTCATTCTTTTATTTTTCTAATATTATCATCTAATATTTTTTCTAATTGTAGATAGCATCATTATAGACAAATACGTGATGAAGATTACTTGTATTTTACTAATAGCTTAAGTGAGCTCAGTAGTTATAAAACCCTTAATCTCAGAAACTTTGAGGGTTTTACCAATTCTTTGGAAAATCTGAGTTTGGTAAATAAATTGAATCCTTACTTTTGCTGTCTTGGTCAGCAGAGCCATAGAAAAAAATTACTACTGTTTCTGTATTTCTCCTGACTAAATCTCTAAATCATATTTAAAATGAAGGGAAAAAAAATAACAGTAGCAGCCATTAAAAAAAAAAAAACCCAACCAAACACAACAAAACAACATAAAACAGTAGAAAGCATTTGCTGAAGCAGTAAAAGCTGTCAGATTGGTTTTTTTTGGTTTTTTTTTTTTTTTTTCTTGAATGCTTAGGAGATCTCTGTCTTTCTTCCAGCTGTTTTGGGTTCCTTTATTTCTTTGTTTATTATGTACTTTCTTTTTCAAAAAGAAGAACTGAAAATTGGTAGAATGAAGTGATTGCTATGCATTTGAGTAAGATACTGTCACAAGCTGTATCACTTAAACATGAATTTGTTTTACTGATGATCCCGAAGTCATCTTTGTGTGTACAAAGTTCTGTCTCCTCATGTGCTGAAGTACTAAGGGCTGAGCCTTGCTGAATTGAGACCTCCTCCCTGTGCTTCCTAAATTGGGTTTGATCATGCACCTTGCCTCTATCCCTCCCCTTGCCCAGGTTGAGCTCTTGTATCAGGGTACCACTGCCTTCTGTAGACAAGCTGTGGCAGATCTTGAGGACGGTGTCCAGGTTTTTGTTTTTTGAGTATTGGAACAAGTTGGAACTTGTATCACAGTTTCTGAACTTCCAGTGGGCAAAAGGTGTGCAACTTTGTTATGCTGAAATAACACACGACATTGCAACAGGATTTATGTTTACCTTAATATAACCTCAGTCAGCTCATTTGATTGCCACAGGTACCGTTCACTGATAATGTAAAAATGAACTAAAATCCCTCCTTATTAAATACAGAGGACTACCAACTAGTTAGTCTAGTTGGGCATGATAGCAGGACTACTTGAATATGACTTCAAGATATAACCAAGAGAAGTAGATGTGTTGAAGAATTGTTTCGGGATAGCTTCAGCTAAACATTAGTAAGTAGGATTTGATCAGCACAAAGTTTTTGACAGAAAAATCTACATGCATACATTACACTGATTTTGCTTGTTAATTGTGTTTTTCTACTGCCTTTGAATCCTAAAGTAAGCTGGTGGATTTAAATTTAGTTCTCAGGTTTTTAACATCTGCATTTTGCCTTTGAGAACAAATTAGTAAGTTGGGTGTAAAACAAGGGGCAGACATGTAAGGCAGAGCCTCTGCCCCATAGCACCTGCTCTCTCCTCCCCAGGGCAGTGGAGAGCTCCTGCACCTCTTGCCAGGGCAGGAGCTCTCCTTCCCTTTCTAGAGTTACCCCAGAAACTTCCATTTCCTCGGTTTTAATTTCAGTGGACGTTACGGTCAATCGTTGCCGAATGTACTTGTGAAGGTGTAGTTATTTTGCATGATGACAGTTGTTACCTTGATTATTTTGTCTCTAAAACCCATCTTCAACAAATTGAATATTTTGATTGGAATTTTTTTTGTCATTGAATTAGTGATATTTTTGACTTTTATTGACAGTTCACAGCTCTTTGTTTTGAATGGACCCAAGGTGGTCTCATTTTTCCAAACTGTCATTGCCAAACGTTCACTCGGATAATGCAGTGTGATTTTTTTAAGTGGGTTGAAAGACCATATTTTATATCAAAACCTTTTAATGAAGCTTGGATAAGAATGTCCTGTACTCGTCACAGGCAGACTTTGTGAATTGTTTGTTTCTTCCGTTCTGGTTTTCAGTAACCAAAGGAGGGACTGTGTTCATAATAATGCAGCTATGCTTAAAGAAACAACTTCATGCTTGCTTCACTGAGTCACACTTTCTCAGAATGAACCTTTATCAGTCCAGACTTGTTCTTTGCAGCCTGTCAGTTGGTATTTTTCAGCAGTGTAGAAACACATTGGGTTAGGAGGGACATTCAGAGATGATCGTTTCAATGCCCTGGCCATGGGCAGGGATGTTTTCCACTAGACTAGCTTGCTCAAAGCCCCACCCCTCCCAACCCTCAACACTTTCAGGGGTGGAACATCCAGAACTTCTCCAGGCAAACTGTTCCAGTGTCTCCAGACTTTCAGTGACAGTGTGCATTGCCAAAGGTCCTGTGCCCAGTTTTAGGCTGGGTACAGACCTTTCTCTGAGTGTCAGTAGACTTTTGTAGAATGGTATTGAAAATTTATTTGTTCTTTTAATAGATTTCCCTCAGTTAACATGGGTAACTGCAGGTGATGCTGATACAGGGGGACTGTTCCTTCTTTTCTGTCTTGGCCCTTCATCTGGGAAATCTGAGCAACAGAGTTGTCTACCTTGTTCACAACCATTCTGTCTTTGTTAGGCTTCATTGTACATGTTGGTTTTCTACCCTTTTGCTTCATGGGGTGTTTGCTCCTGAATTCACTCATCCTGGTGGATGCCACTCTTTTTCTGAAGGCATGTGTCCAGGCTTGTTGGCTGTGAATCAATGCTGGGTCCGAAGCCTTTTCTGGTCCAGGCTGGTTTTCTTATTATTTGCTAGTGAACTGATAAACCTTAATGCAAATGAAAGAGACAAACAGTTGTTCAGCAGAGCCCAGACCCTGCTGCCTGTAATGTGACCTCATGGGCTCCACAGAGTGTTTAATTGACACCTCCCACTGGCAGCAGCAGAATTGGGACAACTTTGAGTAGTCTGTTTGCTTTTTGGGTTATAATAAACTTTGAACAGTTGTTTCTAGCTGTCAAGAAGTGTGAAGGAGAAAAAGAACTTTTTTTACAGTAGGTTGAAATCAAAATTTCTCTGCAGGAGGGTTAGAGTAGCTTCCCTCGCAGCGTTGTGAAAGTGAGTAAAACCCTGGAGTCTGAGCATGCTACACAGCCTACAGTCAGGTGGTGATCCTTGTAAATTGAGGAACTATGGTTCATTTTCACTGTATTTCTGTGCTTACACTGTAAGGAAATTTGGGCAATGTTTCTACTACTTTGTAGTTAGATAATTACATGAGTGGGGGAACATGCATGGTTTGAACTGAATATGGAGGATGGATTAAGGTGTCCTGTTCCTATGTAGTTGCTTAAAGAGGTAGCTGGCATTTGCTTATCTTTTCCATTAAGTAGGAGAGAGTAAGAACTTTACCTACCCTTATTAATGAGGTGGCATCCTTTAATTTCTTGTCTGTAGTTCTTATATTTAGTCTGCTCTTCAGTTTGGCTGAGTTACTTATTGGGCATTAATGCATGATGCACATGAGGGCACCTGGCAAGACAGGTGATGTAATAGAACTTACTAAAGGGGAAGGAAAAAGGAGATGTAGAAAATACAGATGCTGGTGCTTCTGATGTAGAAGATTGGAGAGGGTGACTAATGACTATGCTGAATTTAGGTAGAAAAATACCTGTGTGTACCTTAGTATTATAAAGACCCTGGATAAATTTTTCTGTCTGTGCATATGCACTTTCCAATCTAGTATAGAACTTCATGTCTACATACCACTGGTGTGTTGTTCTTTCTCAGATCTTGTGAACTCTCTGGAATAATTAAGGGAGTAGTCATGTCAGGGGCTGTCAGGGTAAATCTTTTCAGCACTTGTTTAAAGATGCACGTGGTGTCCTTTATGATAAATTATTGAGGTTATTATTCTTATGCATCTTGAATTTAAAGTCTGAAACTCCATTAATGACACCTGGTTTACCTCATGTCTTTGGTCCAATTAATAATGTAAAACTACTTTAGTCCCAGTGTTCAGTGCTGAGGAACTCAGCAAAATGTGTGACCATGCAACATATTTTTCATAATTTTGTGCTTATATAACTCATTTCAGGTTTATTCAGTGTAAGTAATTTATATTGTGTCTTGGATTATTAAATGCAGTGAAGAAGCTGGGATGTGCTGAAAGATTAGGTGCTGAAAGGAGAGCTTTAAGAAACGTTTGTTTGTCAAAAATCTGTATTTTTTTCATTTTCATGTCTTACACTTTCTCTTTTTCAGCTGTCAAACGTTTGATGAAAGAGGCTGCAGAACTGAAGGATCCTACAGATCATTATCATGCACAGCCATTGGAGGTCTGTTTCTCTGTATGTTTGAAATAAGAGCTTGTAATTAGGCTGTGTTATTAATATATACTTTTAAGTTCTCTGTATGCCTATGCATTTAAAATGTACATATTTAGATACTAGCAGTCCTTTTAAAATTGATTAATTTCTGGTTTCTTTTTTCTTTTTTTTTTTATATGATGAAAATCAACATTAGAATTCCACTTCCATGATATTGTAGTTCCAATATACATATTCCCTTTACTTCTTCCTGAAACTACATAAAAAGCTTAACTTCAAGATAATGTATTTATACCCAAACCTGACATATGGCTCAGTTGCTGACTTGTTCAATAAAACACTTAAGCCTAGGAGATCAGTGAGGATTCATGATACAAAAAAAGCCTGGAAAACATAAGTGAGTGCAATTCTGGCTGCCCTGTAAGAGAGAGTGCTTAGATTCCACTTAAATAGCAGCTTCTTGAACTCTTAAACACCCAGTTAAGTTTTTCGGTTGAGAGGACAGTGAAGTTCTGGTGGTTAGAAGCTTAAACAAAACAAAGTTTAATGAGAAATTATTTATATGTAAAAAAAAAAAAAAATAATAATCCAGATTTCAAAGTGTAGCTGTTGTTCAGTAAGGCACAGTAGGTGCTTCAAAACTGGTTTTGGAGAAGCAAAAGAGGATGGGAATTTTCTGATGTGTGAGTCAAGATCCAGTGTTGGTATGGGCGTGGAAGGGGCTTGTGGAGGCTGTCATTAATGTTCTTTCTTGGGGTGAGTCTCCCCTCAGTTCTTCAGAAGTTGTTATACACTGGGACAAAACTCAGCTTTCCCTTAGTTGACTCAGTTTTCCTTCAGTCTGTGATAAAATTATTTTAATTGTAATTGGTAAGATGAGAGGGAAGAGCATGAGTAATCAATTTGAGGGTTTCAACAAAGCCAATGTGTAAGAAAAATTACCAGAAAGCTACAGGATTTTGTCCTTTTAACCAGAATCTTAATGTTGTTGGTTGTCTTGCTCTCCATCTGATTTTAACTGCTTTATCCATCTTCCTGTTGCAAGCAGAGTCTTAGATTAGTTTATCCAGGGACCTGTCAAGCTAAGTGCTAAACATTTCCTCAGGCAAGATAATGCCACTTTTCTGGGCAACCACTGTGTAACTCTTCCCACAGTGAGGGTTGTTTTGTTTGTTATTCTGGTTTGAGGTGTTTTTTTTGTGGGTTTTGTTTGTTTTTGTGGGGTTTTGTTTGTTTGGTTAGTTTGTTTTGTTGGTTGATTTTTATTTTTTTTTCCCCCCTGATATCTGGGGGGTTTTTTGGTTGTTTTGTCTCTTACATTCAGAGAGACTTTCCCTGGATTCACCTTGTGCCCATATCCTCTTGTCCTGTCTCTTCATCCTTGTGAAGGGCACACATTCATCTTTTCTGCCTACATTTTAAGTTCTAGAAGGCTGTAATAACTGCCCCCCCATATATATACTTCTCTACACTGAAAAAATCTAATTCCTTTAACCTTCCCTTAAACTTTTCCAACCCCCCTGCTATCTTGGTGTTGCCCTTGGTGGATCCTGAATGCTCTCCAGTTTTTTAGTCCCTCTTGAACTGTAGGGACCAAAACCAGGCACAGTGTCACAGCTGTGGCCAGAAAGTGTCAAGTAGAATAATCACATCCCTTGATCTGCTGCCTGTACTTTTGTTGATGCAGCTCAGGGTATGGTTTGCCTTCGTTGCTGCAAGGATGGTCTTACTGTACATATTCAATCTGTTGTCCACCAGGATCCACAGGTCTTTTTCTGCAGGTGCACCACAGCCAGTCAGACCCCAGCCTGTACCGCTGCATGGGATTCTTCCATCTTTGTTAAACTTCATGCGGCACTTGCTGACCTAGTCTTCCAGTCTGTCCATGTCTCTTTGAATGGTGACCCTTCCTTCTAGTGTATGCATATTATCTCCCAGCTTGCTGTCATTCACATGACTGACACAAGTGGGGTACTTTCAACCTGTCACCCAGATTCTTTATAAAGGTATGGAATAGTATTAGACCTCTAAGGAACTCCACCCATGATTGGCTTCTAGACCCTAGAGGTCTGATGGAACCAGAAAAATACTGCAGAATAAAAAACCCGAACAAGTCTGGATTCTGAAATTAGGATGTCAAAAGCAGATTAATCACCTCAGGACCAGTTCTGTTTAATATCTTTATCAATTATATGGATGAGGGAATTGTGAGGGCACCTTCAGTAAGTTTGCAGGAGTACTGATCTGCTTGAGGGTAGGGAGGCTTTGTAGAAGGACCTGGACAGGCTGGATCAGTGGGCCAAGGCCAATTGTATGAGGTTCAACAACGCCAAGTGTGGGTCCTGCACTTAGGTCACAAAAACCCCAGGCAACTCTACAGGCTTGGGGAGGAGTGGTTGGAAAGATGCACGGCAGAAAAGGATCTGGGGATGTTGTTTGACAGCCATCTGAACATGAGCCAGCAGTGTGCCCAGGTGGCCAAGATGACCAAGAGCAGTGTGGCCAGCAAAACTAGAGTAGTGATTGTCTCCCTGTGCTTGGCACTGGTGAGGCTGCACCTCAAATTGCTTGTGCAGTTTTGGGCCCTTCCCTACAAGAAAGACAGTGAGGTGCTGGAGCATGTCAAAGGATGGTGAAGCTGGTGAAGGGTCTAGAGAAAAGTCTTATGAGGAGAAACTGAGGGAACCGGGGTTGTTTAGCCTGGAGAAGAAGGCTGAGGTTATAGCAAGGTGAGTCTTGATCTGTTCTCCCATGTAACAAGTGAAAGGACAACAGGAAATGGCCTCAGATTGTGCCAGGAAGGTTTAAATTGGGCATGAGTAAAATTTTTTTCACAAAAAGGATTGTTAAACACTGGAACAGGCTGCCCAGGGAAGTGGTTGAATCACCATCTGTGGAGGTATTTAAAAGGTGTGTAGACATGGTGCTTAGGGACATGATTTAGTGGTGGATCTGGCAGTGTTAGATTTATGGTTGGATTGATGATCTTAAAGATATTTTTCAAACTAAATGATTCTACGGTTCTTAAAACTTCTATTGTTCACTGTTTCTTTTGTCTGTCCTTGTTCAAGAAAATTATGTTTAGTTGTCTGCTTCTTTGACACACTTTTTTTTTTTTTTTCCTTCTCTCCTACCTCTTGTTGGGGGCATTTTAGGATAATCTTTTTGAATGGCACTTTACTGTTAGAGGCCCTCCAGATTCAGATTTCGATGGAGGGATTTATCATGGACGAATAGTGTTGCCACCTGAATATCCCATGAAACCACCCAGCATTATTTTGCTGACGGTAAGTTTGTTTACTAGCTTTTCCTTTTTACATGGTCAGTTTAGCCACAGGTGTCTGAGAGAGAGATTCTTGGCATTTAATGTAACATTATTTTTGTAAGAAGGGTGGTGTAGTACAGTTCATGCTGCCAATTCAAGACCAGAAGTCTGCCGAGGTCCTTTTGGTATTCTGTAAATACATCAAGTCTTGCACCAAAGAAATGGAAGTTTTCTCTGGGAATAATCATATTGCTGATGGCCTCTGTTGGAGACGTGGGTCACGTGTAGGAAGGGAGGCCTATGGTTTGGGGCAAAGGCCAGCATTTGTGTCTAGCTTGTTAGAGCTGTAGCTTTTCAGGCTTCTCTGCATGCAGTGTTGGAGTTACAGAAGCAACAGGTGAACCACCATGTCACACTGGGGATGAGTGAGGTTAAGGGTTTTTTCATGCAGAAATAGAGGTAGATGTTCAGAAAGCTAAATGACAGTTTTGTGACGTTGGCAGTAATGTCAAATCTTGTTTGCATAGATTTGTTTGATGATTTTTACAGCTTGTACCAAGAAAAACGAGAGAACTTTCAGCGTGTTTTATTATATCCTTCTTCTTCCTTTGAAGGCCAATGGCAGGTTTGAAGTGGGGAAGAAAATTTGTTTAAGCATCTCAGGGCATCATCCTGAAACATGGCAGCCTTCATGGAGTAGTAAGTAACAATTATTTGGAAAATGTTAATTACCCCCATCAAGCAACTAGATCTTAAAACTGAAAACAATCTCACAGAGAATGTTTACAGTAGAAAATGAAACAGATTTAGGGGAGTAAAAGTATGAGAGAATTTGAGAAGTGTAAAGTCATGAAAGAGCAACATAGGAGGATTTGGGAATGGTATTAAGTAAACAGGTGAAAGAGTTGAGAAGCTGAGGGGTGATGGTAAACTCTTACTTATGAAGAAATCTTAGACTACTTAGAATATTCTTTGGTCTTGTGCTTTGTTTTTTAAAAATTGTTCTTATAAAAATACTTGAAATCCTATAGTTTTACCCTATATAATCACTAAAGCCAGATTGAATATTGATAGAGGCAGGTGTGGTCAGCTTTTAATTCTGATGCTGTACTTCTGAACACTCAAAACACAACATGGTCTGAGTTCAGAATAACTGAATGTTTTTGGTCTTTTTTAAAGTTTCATTATCACAGAAATTGAGTGGTCACAATTCATCCAAGACAATACTTCTGTGATTACGTAATAAACTCTTTAAATATCAGTTGCACTTCTAAAACATGTTGATAAGATTCTAGGAATTTTCTAGCAGACCACTCTTCAATTTTTGTGAAGTCTCTTAGGTTTTTTTTAAAGAGTAGAAAATCCTGTCTTCTAAGTAGGAGGTATAAATATCTTATCTCTATTTTGTGATACTTGTCTTCATGTGATACTTATTTACCAAGTCTACTAGCAAAGTGTCATGAAATTTAAGAATTCAAGACTATAGAAAACAAAATTGGAGGATAGATATTGTCAAAAGGGACGTTTTAGATCACATTTCTGTTATGAGTTGTTACTAGTGTTGAAGTCGGCTCCTTCCCCAGCATGATGACATAAAAGGAACAAAGTTTGTGGTAGACTGCATAAAAGAAAAACAGTGGGATTGTGTGCACTAAATTGCAGAAGTTGTGTGTAATACAAAACGTGCACAGAAAGAATGCCTTAGCAATACCCCTTCCCTGTTAATTCTGCCTTAAATTTTTCTTCAGAACCCATTTTAAAGAGTTTGGGACTCTAATCTTTATATTGATGCAGGATTTTCGTGACAACTTCTATTTTCTTCTCTATGGTGCTGATGGAAGAGTAAGACTTTACTTTTCTATTCACACAGAAGTGCTTCTTCTATGAAATTCAAAATACTTCTTTGGACAAAATGAAGTTTCACAGGCAAAAGAGTGACTTTTCTATACTGAGTGTAGAGTGAGATGAAATAACAGTTGTTTCTACAACCTTGTTTCTATCTCTGTTTTCCCATTTCAGTAAGAACAGCTTTACTAGCCATTATTGGATTTATGCCAACCAAAGGTGAAGGAGCAATAGGATCTCTAGATTATACACGTGAAGAAAGAAGAGCTCTTGCAAAGAAGTAAGCACTGTGTTACTGTAGGGCACATATATATGTGCTCTCTTTCAGGGTATGGCATTGAGTAGAATGTAAGTGACTTCAATCTGTTCTTCTGTATTTATTACAAATATAAAAAAAGTTCTGTGTCTTGTGTATACTTTTTTTTTTCCTGGACATTGTGCAAACTTGGAATTTACAGTCAAACAAAATACTTTGAGAAGGCTGTTCTCTTCCCAGAACTGTGTGGTCAAATTAGATCTTCATATGAAATTCAGGCTTAGATATGCAGTTAACACTGTGATGCAGTGGTAACTGCAGAGTGGTGGGAAAATGAGTGTGATGGAATTGGTAGTAGGTGTAAGTTGGGGAGAAAACAACCAAAACAATGATGTATCATTTCCCTTAAGTAAATAATGAAACAAAAGACACAAAAAATCTGAAGCAACCGCTTCTGAGTAATTTTTTTTATGAAATTAAAAGATTTGTGACTATGATGAAATCATTAGTTTAGTGTACAAGGGGAAAGCAGTGGATAGTGTTTATCTTGGCTTTAGCGAGCCTTTTGGCACTGTCTTCCTTAGCATCCTTGTAGAGAAACTCATGAAGTACAGCCTAGGTGAGGACAGTGGGGTGGATTAAGAACTGAGCTGCCTGACTCAAAGGATTGTGGTAGGCAGCACTAAGTACAGATGTAGGTTGGTCACTACTGGTGTACTCCAGGGGTCAATGCTGGGGCCAGTGCTATTCAGTGTCATTAATGACCTGGATGATGTGGTAGAGCGCACCCTTGGCAAGTTTGTAGACAATACAAAACTGTGAGGAGTGGCTGATAGATCTGAAGGTTGTGCTGCCATCCAGAGGAACCTCAGTGGGTTGGAGGAATCTCATGAAGCTCAAAAAAGAGAAAAGCAAAGCCCCGTAGGGAGGAATAATGCCAGCTGGCTAGCTGGAAAGGAGCTTGCTTGGTGAGGACCTGGGGGTCCTAGTGGACACCAAGCTGGCCATGAGGCAGCAGTGTGCCCCTGCAGCAAAGAAAGCTAACAGTATCCTGGGCTGCATTAGGAAGAGCATTGCCAGCAGATCAAGGGGAGTGGTCAAAACTAGTGTTCTATACTCAGCACCAGTGAGACATCAGGAGTGCTGGGTCCAGGCTGGGGCTGTGTCCAGGTCAGAGTGCAAAAAGATACAGTTTTACTGAAGCAAATCCAGTGCAGTGAAGATGACTGAGGGGCTGGAATGTGTTTCATACAAGGAGAGGCTAAGAGAGTTCATCCTGGAGAAGATAAGGCTCAGGGGATCTTATCCACATGTACAAATATCTGAAAGGAAGGTGTAAAGAAAGCAGAGCCAGCCTCTTCTCAGTGGCATCCAGTGACAGGGCAAGAGGCATTGGGCACAAACTGGAACCCACAAAATTCAATTTGAATGAAGAAAATGCTTTTTAACTGTGAAGATGGTTGAAGCACTAGCACAGGTAGCCCGTGGGGGTGGTGGAGTCTCTGTCCATCTCTAGGTACTAAAAATGTGACTGCTCACATCTGTTTCCAATGTACTCTGCTTGACCCCGCATTGAGGAAGGAGACTGGACTAAACAATCGTTAGAGGTCCCTCCCAACATCAACTATTCTGTGATTATCCTTAAATGGAGTCTTACATCTGTGGGGTTTGGTTTTTCTTCTTTTTTTTAATCTTTCTTCTTTCCTCATATGGGAAGGAGAAGGTGCTTGAAAGACCACATCCCTATTTTATAAAGCAAAGTATTCCAAATTGTAACTAGTACCTTATTTTGCAGGCAGCTGAGAGTTTATTCTGCTGTAATCTGAGCCAGTCGGAAACTGCACCTTTCCTGTTAGCAGGGTGCCCAGTTAAAGCCAATAAACCCTGCTGAGAGGTAGCATTTAGCGGGTTGGTTGTGATACTGTCTGTGGTTTCCCACTGGCTGGGAGAGCTGCCTGCAGCGTGCCCTGTAGACGCGTGTGATGTGTGCAAGAGAGAAAAGGTAATGATCTTGCAGAAGCTGAAATTCCTAGATTTGAGCATAAGATCCTGGGTCCAATATGGTATTTGTAGTAATAGATCTTTACATCTTTATAACTTACTTTATACCTGCAGCAAATTAAATTTGTTACCATCCTAAAAGTTACAATTTATCAATAAAGTACAGATAATGGCAATACGTGAGTCGGTTGTTAATATTTTCCTAAGTGAGATGAAAGAAAATGTATTAGTATACATAATTTTCAACTTTTTCAAGAGTTTAAGATAAGATATTCCAGATTTTGGGCGGAGGGAAGTACTTTAAAGCTACTGGTCTTGACACCACTTGTCTCTCTGGATTGTTTTGCAAATAGTTTGTTTAAACAAGCACACAATAGTATTATGAGAACATGCTATTCTGAGCTGTGTCATCTGTGGCCAGGTCACAAGACTTCTGTTGCGAAATGTGTGGCACATCTATGAAGACAGCCCTCTTGCCACTAACATCCGGAAGTGTGTCAAGCCAGGCGGACAAGGAGGCTAAAGAACTTGCCAGACAAATTAGCTTCAAGGTGAAGTCACTGTTTTAACTTTTATCTGTGTTGTATAGAATTGAATTTTAAAAAAGAGGAAAAACTTGTAAATTGGGGGGTGGGGAAGTCTTAATTTCATAAACCTGAACCAGTCACTATGTGGAAACCCGTTTTTTAGGAGAGTCTGAAAGAGAAAAATAAGAGTGGATCTCTGGCAATGTGCCAACTAATAAATTGTGCATCTCAAGCACATTATTTTGAATTTCAGTGGTGAGCACTGTGGTAAAAACTGCCTGACTATGTTGTTTGTACTTTCATGTTTTCAGTCACTAACAACTTGGTTAAATTCTCCAAAATTATTATTATCTTAAGTGCTAGGAAAGTTTGGGCAAAGCTAACCTCATTTTTTTTTTCTTTGTGATTTTTTTTTTTTTTAATCTCCTTTTGACTTACGGAAGGAATAAAACATATTCATACTGAAAAATGGTTGCAAATTCTTTTGAACCAGTCTGCAGCTGAAGATACTGAAAGTTGAATACTGGTATGGAAGTTGCTGTAACCCAAAAATGTGTTTTCTAGCCTGTGTTTCAATGAAATTAAGGTTTGTTTCACCAAATACACGCCTTAGAAAACTGCATGTCTTGCATGCACAGTGTTGTTTTTCACTGGGTTTTCCACTAAACTCTTAAATCAGCCACTAAGGAAGACTGCTGTGCATGAAGGCAGGGAACTACAGTGAAATACATGATCACAATGGGGCATTGGTGCAGGATACCTCCCCACTAAGGTCAGGGATGCTAATAAGTCCCCTTTTATCACCAATGTTCTCCTAATGCTGTTCTAAAGACTACTCTATCTTTTTGTGAGCCATGGGAGTAAAGATTGCCTCCCAATGAGCATTACTGCCTGTTTTGCAGGACCTGTGTATTCCTGTACGATCTCATGTCTGGACTTGTTGAAATGGCTGGGTCTGTGTGTGATAATGATTATGATAAAAACATCTCAAAATATTCTACGAAGATGAGGAGATACAGGGACAGAGTTTTAAAGCTGGGCTGCTCAGAGAAGCAATGGACTGCCTGCTTCTGGCTGTTTTTTACAATACATAAGGGTTAAAAAGTGCTTATTTTTTGCTTAAGAACTGCTAATCTTCACAGAAATTCTAGAAACATCAGAGTTTGTTGGGGTTTTTTTCTCTTTTTTTTTTTTTCTTCTTGGTTTGTTTTCTTTTAGAAATAACTTTTAATTTACACATCATACCTTTTTCCGGTTTTAAAATGAAAGACTTAGGGACATCAATCTCTGAAGAATATTGGTGTGTTCCTTGTAGCCACATATTTTAACTCAACTTCCTCGGAACAAGCACTCAGCAAGGGAAAAATGAACAAAAGCTGCAGGTTTCTCCAGCCTTTTACAATCCGTTGGGGGTTTTCACAAAGTAATCAGTTCTGTCCTCTGATTGTGTCTTCCCTCCCTTTCTCAAATCAAATTTTAGGGATTATAGTTTGGGTTTGGTTTTTTTTAAGCTTCCTGTTCTCTGCTTTGCTTGACTCTGTTGTTGTTTCTTTGTTTGATGTTAGGCCGCGGCACTCGATTGACACATTTATAGTATGAATTACTAGCAAGGAAATAATTTTTTTTTTTATCATTTGGATATATTCCATGTCAATTTATGGGGTAAGATGTAACATCAGATTGCTGAGTGCGTAACTTGAGAGTACCTCTGCGTTAGCAAACACACCAGCAATCTCTACATTGTATTAATCTTTAAAGAAGCGATTTCCTAACATTTTTCTAGATGATCCTGGGATTATGAGAAATTATTTCATACCAGCCTTAAGCAAAATGGTAACTTAACAAAAACCCATGTGTCATATTGAGGTGAGAATATGAAATTCAGGAGAAAAATTAAGCCACACGTACTCATGAAAGTTTTCCTGCTTCTGCGAGCTTCTACCTTTGTTCCTTTCTGTTTTAATTGAAAATAACTTAAAAAAATATATAAAAATCAGCTTTACATTGGCTTGCAAACTTTTGTGCATTTTAGATGCTATATACTGCAAATTCCATTCCACTTAAAAAACAAAAAGATACCTGACTAATAGTATACGCATTACTGTAAAACAATATGGTTTATATACATGTTGCCATCACAAAGCATATTTTGCAGTAAAATTAGTTCTCTCACACTCACTATTGTGTTTAAATACGTTGTTTATTGCTATCTGTGTTCTCACTAGTTTTTCTGGAAGCAGAGGTAAGGGATCGAGAAGAGAGACTAGGTGACCAAAAAAAAAAAATTTCAGTTTGGGGAGCTTGGAAGTGCTTTATTTTTTTGGATGTTAGTCTGACTTCAGTCTAGCATACCAGATTTGATACTTTAATAAACTAAAATAAATCAAATGCACACTTTATTGTGTGTGTGATTTATAGCAATTAACAGTAAAGATGAAATGAGCTCTTGGAAAAAACAGAAGTATGGGAAGCAATGGTCACAGGTTCCAGGGAGGAACTTGCAACTGGATATGGGAAAAGGAGATTCACCCTGCAGGCTGTCAGATGCTGGAGCAGGCTCCCTAGAGAGGCTGTGGAATCTCCAACTTTGGAGATTCTCAAACCTTGACTGAATATGACTCTGCTTTGAGGACAGAGTTGGACCAGGTGACAGCTAGAGGTCCATTCCAGCTTAAATTATTCATATTCTTGTGTTGCTGCTTTGCTGGTCCATGTTTGAGTCATAACTTGTCCTATCTAATGTTAGAGTTTGTAGTAATCAAGTACAGTGTTGTCAGATTATAAATGTTTTTAAATCTTAAATTTATCTTCACATTGTTTCAGTGATCATTTTTTTTGTATTCTCCTGAGGTAATATACATCAAGAAACAGGGAATTTAATTTCCTCATGTGAAATAGTATCATGAAAGAATATTACTATCTTGTGGTCTTGCAGCTTGTTATCACCATAACTGGTTGGTTTCTAAGACACTGTGTGTATTTCTTACTACTACTACCACTACTTACACCTGCAATTGAAGACAGGTATTAGATTTGGGCTTGTCATGTTTATAATAAATTGATATCTAGATATATGTCTTGGGAGGTGACTTGTTTGCTGATTAAAAATTGATCTGCTCAGGACTCTTTGGATAGGTATAAATTTTCAGGTGTTTCAGTTCAGGTCTATGATGCTATGTCCTTCTCCATTCCCCAGGGATTATTGCAGAAATAGGTACTGTTTTAATAAGAGGTTTGTTTGTGGTCTTCTACATGTCACTGCTGATCTCTTGTCTCAAATTTCCAAAAGCATGAAACCTAAATTGTGAGAATTGATGCTTATTAGACATTTTGTAAATGCATACAAAAGCAGTATTGTAAGACTTGTATTTTTTTCTTTGGTCTGCTTGTGCTGAAATTTAAATGCTGGAAATGGAGGTATGTGTGCCTGACACAGTGTAATGCCGTGCATATGTGCCTACTTTGGCTTTGAGGCAACTTTGGTCCCACAACTGGTATAGTCACATTAAATTGATGCTTACCAGGCCCTAGTTAGTCCTGCTAAGAAACTGGCTGTATTAACTTAAAACACCAGTAGGCAGCATTCACTTAAGGGCGTGAGAAACACAAGTTTTTAAAAATGGTGTTACTTCCAGCGTAATGTTGTCCTGGATCTTCTAAAGAGTTTTCTTTCTTGCTCTAAACATTTGTGCATTTTTTTAATGTTATGTTTGTTCTTATGTGGAAACAAACTTAAAATTGGGTTTTTTTTGAACTGATGTTGCACATCTAGTCTTACTTCTAATGAAGTACTCAAACCTGTTGGTGTGTAATTGAAATGCAGTTGGCATATTTGATTATTACATTTCAGTAAGTCTCATATTCTCCATACATTAAAATAGACATTCCAAAATGAGTCACATCTTCTTAGAGCAATTTTGGTCCTATCTCTGAAGCGTACATATCTACTCCTTGTAGGCAGAAGTCAATTCATTCAGGAAGTCTGGTGCTGGACCTTCAAACACGTCAGGACTGAACTGCTCTGCTGCTTCCCGTGAGCCCCAGCAGGATGGTGAAGCTAGAGCGTTCCAGGATCCAAGTGCAATGGTATGGTCTGTCTTCAAGCTTTGTCACTACAAGTACAGGCTTAGCCTGAATGCAAGATCAGGCTGATTGGAGCTTCACTGGGAATCTGTAGTTCATACATTTCTTCTAGAACTTCTGCAGACTTCTATATAAAAACCTGTGTGTAAACTTCAGCAAATACAATGCTGAATCACTTTTAGAAAAAGTCATCTCTTTGCTTGCAGTTCCTTCTCTTAACAGTGAATAATGTTCTTCTAGCAATTCTTGTTCCCTGTAGTTTCTTTAATGTATGAGTTAACAGTTAATTAAAATATTATGGTGTCTGAAGCATTGCAGTTTACCATCTGCATAATATATCACAGGTTTTTGCAGTAGAATTCTTAGCCAGAGGCAAAAAAAATATAATGTTTCCATGATAATTTGTAGCTTTTAAATATTAATTAAGGATTATCTTCCTGGTTTTTATAACATCTTAAGTAAATCTGACTAAAATATTCTTGCCATTTCAAGTATGACACTCAGGTTTTAATGCTGTTAGGTGTAGGGCTTACATAATAGTTTCGGAAGTGACCAGGGCCTGGTGGTGGGCCAAGGCAGCTGCTATTATGACTGTGGCAAATGCAATCTAAATTCACTGATAAACTGCAGGCAAATCCCAGCTAAGCTCTATTTTTTTTTAGAGAGGATGGGGCTGCAGATGGTTTAAAAAAAACTAAAACACGTCAAATAACGTCAGACCATCTGTTGCGTGTTTGCAACATATTTTCAAGCTATGTAGAAATATAAACATGCTAATAGCATACTTTTTTCCCCACAATAAGGATTTTTCCAGATTGTTCAGGATTTAATAAACCATTTTATTTTATTCTTACTACAAATCCTGGCTAATATAGTGAAACTAGCCAAAATATCTAGGCACTGCTAGCATTTTCTTGGGGAGAAAGAGACTGATTTTTATTTTTATTTTTTAACATTTAATTTATAAGAAATTTGTTTTATTAAATTTTGCTGATTTTAATAAGGAATGATTCATTTAATTTTCATCAGAACAGTCCCATGTGAAATAAGACCTTAAAATATATAAATGTATGCAAAAATATTTATATGTGCTAAACTGTGAATGCTGAAAAGCAGATTCATGTTTTAAGGGATTGGACTGTCACATTCATTGGTTGTTAGTTTGAAGCAATACCTGCATTTCTGAGCTGCCACGTTTTGAGCGTTAGGAATTTCCTCCAGCCCAGTGAAGAGTTGCAGCCAGACAGCAGAAGAAAGAAACATGTAACAGGAAAAGAATTGGAGCTTGCTATTTTTCTGTTCTTACTCGTGTGAAAGTTAATGGAAATCTTCTCAAAGTAGGAGGCCAGATGCTTTGATCTGTTAATAGGAGTGAAAGAGTATCCATGCAAACTGCAGACCCTTTCTGCTTAGCTGGGATTCTTGCATGTGTAAAATCAGTTTGTTGGGTTCTTGTTATGTGAAGACCTAATTCTACCTTAATAAATTGCAAGTGTTAAATGGGGGAAACATCAAAACTTTTTTTTCCTATTCTTGGATAAAATGTTTAATACTTATTCTACAAATGTCTGGCTTTAATTAAAAGATATTGTAGAAAATACCCTGTTGTGAACTTGAAATATATGTCCTTTGAGAATAAAAAGGGCATAGATAGACCCGATGCTAAATCCTTGTATTAGCTTGCATAATTCCTTCTGGTATAGTAGATTTAATGTGCCTGACTCTGAAGCCATGGGACTTTGTGTCCTGCTACACAGTACAGAGGGAAAAAAAAAAAAAAAGAGCAGTAATTATAGAGAAAGAATGAAGTGTTCCCTTTCTTCTGCTCTTGAAACAATTGTAACTGGTCTACATTAATAACATGATGATGAATAGGTGCTAAGGAAAGGGTCACCTGTAGGTGAAGAGGGAGGAGTCTGTAGGCTGCGTTTTTACTGTTGGAGAACCAATCTATAGACTGCTTCATGGGTGAGTTGTTCTTTCCAGCAACAATTGTCTATTCCACGATTTTTACCTTTATGCTGTTTGAAAGGATAGAGATTTTTGCAATGAATTAATGACAAGATATTTGTGAATACAGTAATGATGCCCCTTCTGTGATCGGTTTAACTGACTTCTCCTGTGAAGAGCACACTGAAAGGGGTCTCTGGCCTGACATTGCTTTGGGACCATTTCCCCTGTTCCATGTGGGGCTTTATTCCCAAAGAGAATTTCTCATTCCTTCAGAAGAAAAGATATTTTGAATTAACTTTCCCTTTTGTCTGATTTAATGTAGATAAAGGAATATAGCCTCACCTCTAAAGAAGCACCAAGGCTTACAGCTTTTTTGGTTAAGCATATCTTTTTCAGTTTTCCAAACTCAATTTGAAATACTAGGTTGTGTTTTAGTGATGGCAATTGTTACATTAACCTGATGAAGGTCAATAAAACCTCATTAAGTTCAATAAGGACAACTGTAGAGTCCTGATCTGGGGAGGAGTAGCACCAGGCACCAGTACAGTTTTGGGGTCATCCTGCTGGAAAGCAGCACCACGGAGAAAGACCTTGGAGTGCTAGTGGATAGTAAGGCCAATGGCATCCTGGGGTGCATTAAGAAAACTGTGTCCAGCAGGTCTAGGGAGGTTATTCTCCCCACCTACTCTGCCCTAGTGAGACCACACCTGGAATACTGTATCCAGTTTGGGGCTCCCCGGTTTGAAAGAAAAGGATTTATGGGAGAGAGTCCAATGGCATCTCCCCTCTGAAGAAAGACTGAGAGAACTTGGACTGTTTAGTCTTGAGAGGAGAAGACTGAGAGGGGATCTTATTAATGTCTGTAAATATCTGAAGGGTAGTTGTCAAATGGACGGAGCAAATCTCTTTTCTGTAGTGCCCAGTAATAGGATGAGGAATAAGAGGTATAAACTTGAGAATAGAAGATTCCACCTCAACAAAATGAGAAGCTTCTTTACTCTGAGGGTGACAGAGCCTGGAACAGGCTGCCCAGAGAGGTGTGTAGTCTCCTTCTCTAGAGACTTTCAAAACCTGCCTGGACGAGTTCCTGTGTGGCCTGCCCTGGGTGATCCTGCTTTGGCAGGGGGGTTGGACTTGATGATCTCCAGAGGTCTCTTCCAACCCCTATTGTTCTATGATAACAGCAATGCCATCATAGCGTGAACTGTTGTGATATTCAGTATTTCAGTCTTACAGATTTTGTTCTTTAAGGAGACTTTCTGCATGATGTAATTGTTGTGTGGGTGTGTTTGTACTGTTGGAGAGGTGCAGACAGTGTTCCTGTCTTTTGGGATTTCCCCACCTAACCTTATCTTCTAGGTCATTGCCTTCCCTCCCTCCCCAGCTCTTGTCATTTTGCCAGACCAACAGCCAATATCTTGATGCCATGCTTAAAATTACTACAGTGTCCACTTTGGTCAGCTCTCTAGCTCAGGACTAAATACCTTCCCAGTGTGATGTGGAATATGTGTTTCCTGTGTTCCTGCTGTTTAAAAAGCAGAGGGAGGGTCAGAGTATCTCTCCTCAGCATTGCATGTAGTGATGGTGAAGATGACTTTTTGCCCTGCTTTTCACCTAGTGCCATGTACGTTTCGTCCAGACCTGCCCATTGGTGGTTCCCATTCATGGCCCTATTGACAATGACAGCAGCATGCAACACTCCTACCAATGTTGCACACTGACTGTTAAAATTGTGCACATGTATTATTAGAAAATATTAAGTATTTAAATTACTTCCTTCTCCCCTCATTTTTCTTCATTCAGATGTATCACTCTCACACCAGGGGTAGTTGCCTCCCAGGAGAACTTGTCGTAACGTTATTGAGGTTTGTAGGTGCAGGACAACGAGTACAACAGCATGAGAATAACAAAAGGAACAGTGCTGCCATGTACACACTGGAAAATGCTGCCACAGCAGCTTGGGTAGGATACAGAGCTGCGAGGAGCAGGCTTTAAGCATTAGTAAGGCTAAAAGAATAGACTGCCTAAGGCATTAAACAGTACAGTGCTTGTGTGGAGTCTGAAGTGCAGAAAACACCTCTGACTAGACTACTGAATGTATATATTTGTTTTGATTTTGTTTTTTGTGTGTATTGTCTTTGTGTGTGTGTGGTTGGTTTGTTTGGTTTTTGTTTTTTTTTTTAATTTGTAGTATCTGTTAGATGTCTACTCAGGGCAAAGTAATGGTACATGACTCCTGTTTGAGTATTTAAATAGCAAGCAAGGTACTCCTGGAAGTTGTCTTGATAAAAGTAATTGCCCTTAGCATTAAGAAAATTAGATTCTTCCACATCTGAGCAAAATCATGTTTTTGAATGAATGTCATAGATACTCAGGTTGGACTTGGGCCCAGAATAAGTTGACTACTGTGCCAGCAGTCACCTGAATGTTGCCACTGAAATTCATCACAGTCCACGGGACGAGTTAGCAGAGGCTAGAGAGTACTGCATCTCACCAAGAAGCAGAGGCTGGTAGGCTGCCTTGCTCACTCTGTCCCCTGCATTGCACTGACTAAATCCATGTGAACTGTTTCAGGAGTCTGAACTTCTTCCTCACTCGTAGCAACCTACACTGACTGTATTGATGTGGAATGATGTCCAACCTTGTTGCCTCTAGGAACTTCAATTTTCAAAGGCTCAGCTTCTCTAAGTCTTTATTTTCCTTGGCATGAGAAGCTTTCCTGTGAGTTTAGTATGAAGCAGAATTACTTTCTTTTGCAGTGTAGTGGAAATCATGGCAGGCTGCTTATGCTGTTCTTGGCTGTCTCTGCTGATAAAATAAATGTTTTAAAAACTTTTTTTTTTAAGCTGCCCAAGTTGCTTGCTTGCTTGCTTAAGCAAGAAACCTGTGTAAACAGGCTAGCTGTTAAATATGGTGAGTAATTACATCAATACTCTCTTGCTGATAATAAGCAATGGGAAATACTAATGATGAGGAGGTAGGAAAGGAAGATCTCTTCCCTGGCCTAATCAAATCACTGCCTACATCAAAATCTGGAATTCTTCTCTCCCATGCAGAATATATAGACAGAGGGTCACTGGGCCAAGTGCTGCTTATGGTCTTAGGGACCATCACACCTGAGGACATTCCCTATCTGGCCATGTGGAAAGGATCTCTTCTGTGGATATAGTAGCTGGCTAAAAAAAGTGCTTAGGCTTATGGATATTGTGTCCATTAAAAGGCTTTTGCTTGGAAGCAAACGTAAAATGTCCAGAATTCTAGTTTTGCCTTCTGTAATCCTAGTCAGCCCTTTTAGAAGAAGGGAGGCAGGGAGAAAGCAAGCTGTGGAAAATAGCTGCAGGTTGCTTTAAGTGGGGCAGTACTTGCCAACTGTTCTGAGATGACTTCAAAAAAAACCCCAAACTTTTTGTCAGAGCTACTCTTTTTCAAACACTTTAAAAATGTAACCTTGTAAAAAAATTTATTTCCAGCAGCTGTGCTGTGTCACTCTTACTTGTATTTAAATGTGGAAGTTTGAGCCTTTTAGGATTGCAAACAGGATTAGGCTGGTGGAATGTCATAACCCGGTTTCAGTCTTATACACTGCAAAATTATTTTCTTTAGAATAATACTCTCCTGAGATAAACATATGTTGCCAGTGTTTGTTTTGTTTTTCTTTTTACTGTGTACAATGGTAGACCAGCGTTTGACCAGTAGAGGGCAATAGGTATGTGTGTCCATAAGTACAGTGCTCAGTAATTCACGCTGGAATCAGTTGGGTGGTTTGTGTTTGGCAATTTTATTTTGGTTTTTTTTTCCAGTGTTGGTGGTGATGAGAACAGACTTTTGGACCCAGCTGTCCACAGGAAGCAGTGCAGCATTGCTTAATTACAGTTCTCTGGACTACTTCTTTTCTTGCCCTTTACAGCTTGCTTCGCCTTAGTATAGGTGACATTACAAATCCTCAGAGACTTAACTATCTGGAGGATTATTAAAAAGCTCATGAATTGTGAGGAGTTAAGCAAATCTAAGACAAAGATATTTGAAATGTCTTGATTTGGAACCACTCTAGAATTCAAATTTTGTTTGACGGCTTTTCTTCAGACTTTTTTGTTCTTAGAACTGCTAATTTGCAAACTTCTCAAGACAGCTTATGGACAAAAATGATGGCTATAAAATCTCATAGTTATTAGTGACATGGATTATCAGGCTTTCTAAGTATTAACAATTATCAGAAGAGTAGATTTTAGTCCTTCCTTGCTAATCTTACTGTCTTGCCTCACTGCTCTCCGTGTTTCCTTTGCAGTCTGAAACTCAGAACAGCAGTGCAGCAGCCAGTCAAGAGCACGCTCCGCCTGTGTCCACTAACATGTCTATGAGCCCTCGGCAGCGCCGTGCCCAGCAGCAGAGTCAGAGGCGGGCTCCATCTTCCACTGACTTTAATCGGGTACAGCAACCGAGAGTCAACATGAACCACACTGGATCGACCGTTCTGATTGTCCTCCTGACTTTTGCATTGGCAGCTCTTATATTTCGTAGAATATGTTTGGCTAACGAGTATATATTTGAGTTATAAGGTTGTTTGGCGTAACAGCAGTGACTTGACTGCTTCATTGAACGTTCTGTATTGGGTATGACACGAGAACTGTTTACAAAGATTGCTTTTTGTATTTACGCTTCAATCCTTATGAATGTTAATGTACCTACAGGTAGATTACTTGTAAGAAAAGCAAAGTTGGACCTTTAACCACAGCAAGTGTTAATTGAATGCCCACTAGATACCTGGGGAAACAGTGCCGTGGAATAGTAATGTTAAGGCGTGCGGGAGCGGGGTCAGGTGAAGTAATTTATCGACTAGAAAAGGACAATTTTATAAAGTGTTCAACTCACTTTTTTATGGAACATAAATGCAGTTAATCAGCCCATCAAAGTTCGTATAATTTTTGACATTGGAGGAGGAACTATAAAATGAAACACTACTATGTGTTTGTGTCCAGTGAACTCTTAATTTAGAGGGGATACGGTTTTGTAACCACTTCTATTTACCACGACACGTTTCTAGAGAGGGAAGACATACAAGTTGGTTGTGATACTGCTTTGGGTGTGTGTGATAAGAGGAAAGGAGTGGGGGAGGAAAGAAGGGGCCAGAAAACTACTTGTGTTATTTTGATTTTTATTTTTTTGGAAGAAGATTGGATAATCTTTTGCAAGATTTGAATGTCCTCTTCCAATGTTCTCAATTGTATATCTTGTGGGGTTTTTTTAATTTGAAGATTATATAAAACATGTCTATTGTTGCAACAGTTATAAATATGTAATATAATTATTTACTCAGAGCGATTGTCTTTTAATTATACCAGAAATATACATAATGTGTTAAACTGAATGTTTCATATGTGGTTTTATTTACTAAAGAAAATTTAAAACTTATTGTACTTAAACTCTCATATATATGAACATGCTTAAGATAAATATTTATTAAAACCTTGGTAGTAATAAAGAATTTCAAGCCAGTATTCAGTTATATTTCAAGTACCCCATGGCCTTTTTTGGCTGGTTTTTTTTTTTTGTTTTTCATTTTCTTAAAAACCTAAAATCAATATTGGACCCAGATGCTTTTTGCATTATCTATTGATTATAAAAATAAAGAACTGGTGATATTCATGAACACTGAAATCACATATACAAGCAATAGACCTACAGTTGTTAGTGTTTTGAGAGGTTTTGTCTGAACATTTAACTATTGCAGTGAAGTATAAGAAAGCAATCAATGGGATAATTTCCTTCTTGTATTATTGTTCAGATTTAAATGTCTTCTAACATCTTTATTTCAAAGACAATTAAGTTTAGGTAACTTTTGTCGCTGTCATAATGCGATAGCACGGACTTGGTGAGATTCTCATCCTCTTCCTCAGCAAGTCTTTATCAAGCTACCTACAGCTTTCTTAAATTCTGTTAAATATGGTATGTGTTAGTGTCTCGAAACATTGGAGTAGCTATAAGTACTTCTGGGTCAAAGGGGGATGTGGAAATGAAAAAAAAAAAGTAAACTGTGTTCTTTTCTATCACTTCCTATGGATTATCAATAATCTTGTTTATAAGTACAAGGGTATAGTGCTTAAATACCTGCTCTATTCAAGTGTTGCAAACCCGGCTCGCAGAAGAGAGTTCTGAAGGAGGTCTGCCTCAGAAGGGCAACATTGCTGGGTTTTTGACCCACTTGCCCCTCTGGAAGCTTTGCTCTGAATGTGCTTTGCTTTTCCTAGAGGCTCCCTGCTCTGCCAAGCAAACTTTTGCTCTTCTTCCTCTGAACCCCACACTGGCTATTAGTAAAGCAGCTCCGCCTTCTGCAAAGAGGTAGGCAAGTCTGCATGGGCTGGGAGGAAATAACCTTTGAATGGTTTCTCAAAAACAGCTTCTTCCTTGTGATTAAAATAAACAGCTGCTTTGTAGCTCTTCATTTTTATTTCAGTCTTTTTATAATAAAAATTGAAATGTCTGGTTGTGCAAAAACCTATTTGAAAAAAAAAGTATTAATAGTGGCTTGATTTATGTCAAGAGTTGTTTGCATGTATAGATACTTTGGGGGCTACTGTGTTTTAATTTTTAAAGCAAAGTTATCAGTAAATAAAGTCATCATTTTCAGAGGAAAGAGCTCATCTTTTATCTTCAACAGCATAAAGAGCCAGACCTGGAACATAACAGCTCAACTGCTGTAAATTCCTCAATATATGTATATTTTACAGCAATACACATCTGAAACATGGCATAGGCAGTTTCCAGTTAAAAAAAAAAACCAAAAAAACAAACCAAAAAAACAAACCAAAAAAAACCCCCACCCAAACAAAAAGATCCTATGTGAAAGAACAGAATCTGTCCTGCCTAATGAAAAGGGACAGACCGGTTTTATACAGTCTGGCAGGAGGATAGCACTGTCCTGAGATTAGGGGATTGAGCAAAAAGCCGGCATGCAGAATTGTGGGGTTTTATATAATGGCTTTAGTAAATATCCTTTAGGACCCAGTGGAAATGTTTGGTGAGGCAAAACTTCATGAGTAATAGCCAATCATAATCGGTGACGAGGGAAAAGCTTTGAGTGAGAAGCCCTTGAAAGCCTGTCTCAAACAGCACCTCGGGAAAGCAGCATTGCTACCACAGATGAACACACGACGCCAGAATTGGAGTTGATTCAATGTTTAAACCCCGGGGGACTTGTACTACAGGAGGTTACTGGAGTGCAGAGTGCCCGACTCCTGTTTCCAGCAAGATGCCTTATTTTGCAAAACTCCTTTTATTAATCTTTTGCTTAGTTCTACTTGTGGAAAGCAGAAAACACAGGAGGAGGAGGTGGACGAGCCAGCTGGAGGTGCAGAGGGCAAGGTAAGAGTTACTGAAACACATTTCTTTTCCTGGAGTGTTATTAATACATTACCACGTAGACATATAAATCTGCTTTGTCGGTGTTGTTATCTATAAAGCTATTTGTGCATACAATATATGCAATGTTTTATAATAGTCTCTGATGGTACAATCAGTTTTAACTAAATGGACATATGTAAGGCTAATGTTAATTAACTCTTAATGAGCCAGGTTTTGCAGAGAAGTTGACCCCTTCAGCATGGATCGTGGTAAAAATATTCTTAGCCCCATGTGTGAGTTACTGAGAATGTTCAGAGATGTTGCAATTAACAGCGATGTTCAATCTACATACTGTTTCAGCACTGTTTCAAGAGCAGGTTATTTACCCTCCTTGCTGGCACATGTCTGTGCTGCTTATGTTCACTTGAAATTGCATGTTGTTCTCTAACAATCTGAGGTGGGGGTGTTGATTAGTATGCATTATACTAATTAATAACAAATCTCTGGAAGTTACTCAAGGATTGTAAAATTAAAAACATATTTTGAAGGAATACATGAAAACTCAAAAAATACATGTATTTTAAAGTCAAGCAAAGGCACAAGAAGGAGTTAAAGGTCTTAGTAGAGTTTATTAGATTTAGTGTTGTTGAGATTTGACCGGAGGTTTACATTAGAAAAGATAATCTTCCAAACCTGTCAGACGGTCCAAAGTATGTTATCCTTTTTTGTAGTTATGTCATCCAGGGGCAATTATATCTTACAAGGCTGTTCGTTATTTGAAGGGCTCCCCAAAAAATTGTGTTAATCAATTTTATTAAATGGCTTCATTGTGGCTGTAAACCTTCATCTTTTCATTTATTTTGTTGTGTTTTTTCAATTTTAACATCCAACGCTTTTATAGGGAGTGTTGTTACTTGAACGTTTTAGAAGGAAATGTGATATAATTGAAAACAGAATACATAATGTGCTTATACTGCTTATTGAAAAAAATACAGTAACATATGCTTTTAGTGACGTAAATGTTATAAAGCTGAAAGGGCTAGGGCCAGATCCTGAAATCCTAAAGCCAACTGAAGTTTTACCTCTGATTTCTGCAAAACCTTCATCATTGAATAAGATCTTTCAATTAACTCTGAAATTTTTTTCCATGTCTATGTTCTGGGAAATGTGAGGGATTCAACAATAGCATTCTCTTGCAAACCATTCACATGTAGTAGAGATCATCTACTTTGAAGTAACAAAACGGCATGAATCTTTCTTTCAAACATGACTTTCCTCAAAAGTGCCATTCTTTGGCTTAAAAGCTGTTTGAATGTTCTTTACTTCATTTGCACATTGTGGAAATAATTCACCAGTTCTACAATGCCATTATTTTTATAAATCTTTGATAGAGTGGAAGTCAAAGCACTGCTAAAATTATTTATATAAATGAATTTACTGTAAAGAATTACTTATATTATTCGGTTTCCTTTGGAATAATGATTTTAAGGGACAGTTTTCCAACCAGGTAGAACTTGAGGAACTATAACCTGCCTGGATGCGTTCCTTTGTGACCTGTGCTAGATTATATGATCCTGCTCTGCCAGGGGGGTTGGACTCGAAGATCTCCAAGGTCCCTTCCAACCCCTGACACCCTGTGGTACCTGTGATATGCAAGATTTGAGGAACTATACGCAAGAACTATATGCTATATATATATATGCATTTCCTATGCAATGTACTTACTTAAAAGTATATCAACTCAAGATGTAAGAACTATCAAATGTAAATGATGTTTAAAATGCAGAGTATTCTGCAATACTGGGGGGGGGAAAGGTGTGTGGAGCAGTGACATTGATATTTTAAATTTCCAGTTACACAGAAACAATATAGTCATCTCTAAACCAGCAATGAATAGTGGACTCTTCTAGTAAAAGGAAATGAAAAACACTTCCTATGTTCATTTTCTCACCATGTAAGAGAACTGAAAACAGTGCCATTTTCAATAATCTTGTCACATTTTCTGCTTAGTAGTTCTCTTGCTGATTTACAGTAAGAAATACAGTAAATTTTTCAGTAAATTTGCTAGTGAAGAAAATTCATTCCTACGTTTGGAAGTCTACATTTGATGAGTTTGATATTTTGTATCCTTTAAGATGATACGTCAATCTGATCTAACGATATCTTATTGTTTTTGAGAAGCTAGCTTGGGTTGTGCAAGTGGAGAGCATCTTCAGTTCTGTAGTTCACAGAGATTGAAAGTTCTGAGAGGTTCTTACTTATGCGTGGAGCCCTATGGACTTGGGGTAACTGGTCCTGCAGGCGCCGAGACAGCTGTCAGCTACGTAGAGTATGCAGAGAAGTTGAGTGTGTGCCTTCATGGGAAAGGAAAATGCTAACATCAGGTTAGGGCTGTAGAGTGAACCCAAATTAAGAAATGCCAGGTTAAGGGTTGTCTGTGCATTCTTAGGCTGCCCAGAGAGGTGGTGGAGTCTCCTTCTCCAGAGACTTTCAAAGCCTACCTGAATCTGTTCCTGTGTGGCCTGCCCTGGGTAATCTTGCTGTGGCAGTGGGGTTGGACTCAATGATCCCCAAAGGTCCCTTCTAACCCCTACCATTCTGTGATCCTTAATTGCTCCCTGTTTTACATCAGTACTGAACTGTAATGTGCTATTTTTTATTATGAGTGGTACCTCACTCAGCATGCTGAGTGGATAATGCTTAAGTAGAAGCTGTGTCATGCTTTGTTTTCTCTTACTCCTGCACTCCCTACTCCACTGATGGTGCAACTCTTCTACAAAACAGAGGTATGACTTAAGGAAGCAACTGCCTCTGTGCAACATTGCTTTGACCATTGCCTGGAGCACCTGCAGCTGCTTCTGGCTTTGCACTTTGGTGGTGGTTTTTTCACATTTTCCAGGGCTACAGTCTCTGTTTCTTACCTTACTAAACTGGGTGAAGGAATATAATTGCACCTATTTGCATGAAGTCAAGAGCCTTTTTGCTTCTGTACCAGCTGGTGAATGGTTCACAAAACCAGGGACTCAAAACTAACAGATTTGTTAGTTAAATTTTTTGCATTTCATTCTGTTTTAGAGAAATCAAGCAATTAATAGTAAAACCTGTCAGAGTCACTTGGGTGACTGCTGGGCAGGAGATGTTGGCCCCAGTGTTACCTGCACACAAGGGAATACATTTCCAGAGGGGAGGCAAGGACTTTGGTGCTGATGGAGATGGTGTAAGTGTGGAAAGGTGCGGGGGTGTGTGTTGCATGTGCCATGGACAGTGTTGCCGTGTTGCTAGCTGGGATTTTCCAGGGAGCTGTGTACTGCTGCCAGGGAATGTCAGACTTGCTGTGTGTACAGTGCATGTGTCTGTGTGCTTGTAGCTTCCTCAGAGCATCAGCCTTACTGTAAGTGCCAAGCACGTGCTTTTGGCATATCTAACACTGGATTGGAAACAGTTTGGAGTACTCTTTTGTAGCTCTGTGGTGCCTGAATCTCCAAAATCACAAACAGATGCTGGTAGTCTTCCTAGACTATCCCATCTGGACAGAATTTCCACATAGGAAAAGAGAAATTCTGAAAAATAGTGCTTTTGTTAATATTTATTTCTCTATTAAAATGCCCGGTAGTGGTTCTGGTGATATTTATTACTCTGCATAAATTGTCCTAGAAGAGAGAGCTCAGGAGACATTTGCCATCTCAATTGTGCCTGTGAATGCTGTGTTTCCAATGGCCTCTGTAGTGGATGGACACAGTCTGGCGCCAAGTCTGCTTATTCCTCTTTCCTAAAAGTTGTGCAGTGTCTCATGCTTGAACCAGCAGAAACACTGAACTTCTGAAATAGAAGGTGCTTTGAGCTTCTGTTAGCTAAAAACTTCCTGCCAAGGTTTTGGGAAGTGGTTGGTGATTTGGAGTATCTCATTAGAGATGTAATTTTCAGGCCACAGAATCATAGAATGGTAGGTGTTGGAAGTGATCTCTGGAGATCATCAAGTCCAACCTCACTGCCAAGGCAGGAACACCCAGGGCAGGCCACACAGGAACTCATCAAGGCAGGTTTTGAAAGTCTCCAGAGAAGGAGACTCCACAACCTCTCTGGGCAGCCTGTTCCAGGCTCTGTCACCCTCACAGTGAAGAATTTTTTCCTCATGTTGAGGTGAAATTTCCTGTGTTCCCATTTGTGACCATTACCCCTTGTCCTATCACAGGGCACCACTGAAAAGAGACTGGCCCCTTCTGCTTGACACCCACCCTTCAGATATTTGTAAACATTAGAAGATCCCCTCTCAGTCTTCTCTTTTCCAGGCTAAACAGCCCCAGGGCTCTCAGCTTTTCCTGATAAGAGAGATGTTCCAGTCCCTCCATCATCCGCATAGCTCTCTGTTGGACTCTCTCTAGTATTTCCTTGTCCCTATTGAACTGGGGAGACCAGAGCTGGACACAGTACTCCAGATGTGGTCTCAGTAGAGGGGGAGGAGAACCTCCCTGGACCTGGAGGAATACATACCAGCTTAGATTGGGACCCACAAGCAGATGGAGACCATTAGAACATGGCAGCACAAATTTCAACCCACACACACATTGACTATTTTTCCAAACAGCAGTCTGCTGGGGCAAGTAGCCTGCTAATCCCTGCTGAAATGTCTGTGACTGGCAGGAGTGCTCCCTCTGTTGCCTTGCAGGGCTACATTTTTTTCCTCAACTTTCAACCAGGTGCTACAGATGTCTTCTGGCTTGTAGTACCTCCTAGCCCCTACTGATCCTCTCAGCTCTATGGTAGTTTCTCAGAAAATGCATCTTTTTAAGTGACTCAGTGGTTAAAATAACCATTTTTTTACAGGGTGTATTGACCACCTGGGGTTCAAGTCCAGGGCATTGCACAGCCTCTAGTTGTGCCAGGTCTGATGCCTCCTGAGATTTTTTTCACCAACACCATGGTTTCACAGCCTGGCCAAATAGCAATGTGAAACAAACTGTGCACACGAATGGCAACAGCAGATCTGAGAAGACCTCATGCCTTACCTTGGCTGTGTGCTCCAGCTGTGGTTCATGTTGGCAATAGCAGAGGAGTTGTGACTGCAGATGTTGCCCTGTCTGACTGTGCTGCAGCTGTGTAGTTGCCCATGTAGATTGTGAACTCTTTTAGAGCCTCAGCACTGCATCCTCATCAGCCTGTGTGCATTCAGCGCCATCTCTTAAACAGTAGTGCCTCCTGACTCTGCAGCAGAACTGTGGCCTCTGCTTCCTTTGGATAGACCCATTATCCCCCCTCCATCTCCATCATTTGGCTGTTTACACTGTTCACTGCCCAAACAGCCTATTCACGCTGGAAAGCTGAGTGTTGTCACTGTGCTGTACCTCTGCAATTGAATGTGCTGGTTTCCTTTTGCTTCTGCAGGCACTGGTGCCACTGGCACTGATTTCACAGTGAAGAGGACCGGTAATTGTTTTTTGTTTTCACAATATGACATCTTAGGTGGCAGAATGTGTGGGGACAGCCAGGCAGGTTGGGTGCTTTTGCCCTGAAATAATGAAACTAAAAAGCTGAGCTTCTTAGCTGTGCAAGGGACTGTCTCTGTAAAAAAACATTATTGAGAATTTTTCCATCTGCTTATGTTGCTGTTGTTGGCTTTGGGCTGGCTGGACATATATGAAGAGGCAGGGAGTGCAGGGTTTGGGTTTACACTTGGTAAAAAAAGGGTCCATTTATTGCTGTGAAGAACAAATATATTCTGCATTCATCTTTAATAAGCTAAAAACATGAGCAAACACAGAATGGATTTTTTTTTTTCCTGGTTAAAACTCATACTTTATAAAACAAAGTAAAAATGCAGGGTCCCAAACAGTGGGGGGTGTTGGGCATGTAGCCACGAGATATTCCTAATGTGTACAACAGTGATTGTCTCTGAGTTTGTGTCCATCACTTTCCAGAGTCTGATTTAGGTTTTTTTTCTAGAAATCTGGCAAGGAAAGTCACTTTCCTTCCTGCTCCAGTCACAAAACCACAGATGTGTCAGTGTGAAGCATGTTACATCCAGAGGTAAGGCAAAAGAGTCCTCCTCCCCTGCAGCTCTGGAAACAACAGGGACTGCTGTGGCCACCCATGTAAACCAGGATGGACCCGCCTTGTTGTGGAGCTACCAGGGCCTCCTGGGCAGCTGGGACTCATCAAGCCCTTGAATTAGTGGCCCTGACAGGCAATGGAAGGAAACCTCCCCAGAATCAATGACCTTCAGGTTCCCAGCTTGTCAGAAAGTTCTCAACTATATCCAATCCCATGTGATCCATGTACTTTCGTATTAAAGATACACATCTTTGTGGGATACACTCATAGCATAATGGAGATAATGAAATTGGAATGCTTATCTAGGAGCAAGTTAATTGCTGTGGCAGTCATAAACTGTTATTGTACCTTCTCTTTTTTGCTTGCCCTCAAGGGCATCTTTGCAGCAGTCATATGCTTTGTTGGTTAGAAAACCAGGAGACTCTGTACCTTTCTTAGTGCTAGGTTTGCACAGTGTGTGTCTCCTTCAGCCTGATGTGGATGTGGTTGCTACACAAAGTAAATGACACTTTCAACTAACGCATTTTGTTTGCTTTTTTTTCCCCAGAGGATACACCAAAGTCTGGTAAGGTTTTCACTAAAACTGTAGAAATGTTTTCCAAATCCCAACTGGACATGCGATAATAGCAGCCAATGTCCTATGACCATGAGATACCCTCTTGTGACCTAAGTTAGTGCTGAATTCTCCAGAGGGACATGCAGAACCCTAGTGGACACTGGTTGCCAGCAACCACACCATGCTCTGGCCAGAGATTGTGTTTCCTTCCAGGCTCACCACTTAGCCATTGCCTTACACCCTAGAGCATGAGGATTGTTTCTAGTTTTATAAATTCTTCATGTTGCTCTGGAAAGGTCCAGATGTCTGCACAGATGTCCGCTGCTTTTTTGAGTCCTGCTGAGCTGTGATATGATTTCTCATGCTATCCAAATTTAATTTTCTTTTATCTATTTGGCAATATAAAAAAAGATCTATTCTGTGCAATTGAGAACAACTCTGAATAAAAGTGATTGGAAAGGAAAATATATAAAAATGTAGGGCAGTAATGGAGAAGCCTTTACAGAAGCTCAATGAGATGTCCCTTTCTCTTTTCTGTAAACAGGAACAATCCTCACTATCACTACAGGCTGGGGTATGAGGTGATAGAAAGCAGCCCTGCAGAAAAGGACTTGGAGGTGCTGGTGGACAAGAAGCTGGACATGAGCAGACAGCGTGTGCTTGCAGCCCAGAAGGCCAATCACATCCTGGGCTGCATCAAAAGCAGAGTTGGACTGGATGACCTCTAGAGGTCCCTTCCAGCCCAGACATTTCTATGTTTCTAAAAAGAAGCATGTCCAGCAGATTGAGAGAGGTGATTCTGCCACTTTGCTCTGGTGAGACCTCACCTGGAATGCTGCATCCAGTTCTGGAGCCCTCAGTACAGGAAGGACATGGACCTGATGGAGTGGGTCCAGAGTGCCATGAAAATGATCAGGGGGCTGGAACACCTCTCCTACGAGGACAGGCTGAGGGAGCTGGGGTTGTTCAGCCTGGAGAAGAGAAGGCTCTGGGGACACCCAATAGCGACCTTCCAGTACCTGAAGGGGGCCTACAAGAAGGTGGGAAGACGACTGTTTACAAAGGCTTGTAGTGACAGGATGAGGGGCAACAGTTTTAAACTAGAGAAGAGTAGATTTAGATTGGATGTTAGAAACAAGTTCTTTACCTTAAGGGCGGTGGAGCACTGGAACAGGTTGCCCACGGAGGTAGTTGAGGCCCCATCCCTGGAGATACTCAAGGTGAGGCTCGACAGAGCTCTGAGTAACCTGATCTAGTTGAGGATGTCCCTGCTCACTGCAGAGGGGTTCAGACTAGATGACCTTTAGAGGTCCCTTCATGCCAAAACCATTGTATGATTCTAAGTCCTCACAAAAGACAATTTTATGAAACTCATCCCACTTGAGCAAAGCCTAAACAGTAATAAATTATATATGAAGAACACAACAACAAAAAAATGGTAATGACTCTTTAAAAGAATAACAGTGAATTGCAGAGAGTGTGTAAAGCTGAAAGAAGCCCTGACAAATCTATAATCAAAAATGCTAAAGACTGTAAATACATCAGGGAGGACTTATGAGATACGGTGATCAGGTTGTCAGTGAAGGCACTTGATGGACACAAATGTTTGGTGCAGCCTTCAGCTCTGCAAAGGCACTGGCAGCTCCATTTTCCTTTGCCACAGATAATGAGATACTTCCAATGCCAAACAGTTGTGAGGGTGGCATGGGGTACCTGCCAGAGAGGATTAGAAGATATCAGTGTAGCTCATGTCACTTACCATTATAAAGAATGGGATTTTTTCACACAAACTTGGTCTTGTTTTTGGATTAAGTTCACAAAAATAGTTATTATAAGTTTCAAAAGCTATGTAGACTGCTTGCCACCAAAAATATCTATAAAAAATCTTTGTAAATGGATTAAATTGATTAAATTACAAACTTCCATCTGTAAATTCTGTCATGGACATGAAGGACTGGACATAAACTGATGATTAAATGCTGGCTATTAAATGTAACCCCTCAGGAAGTTCCTGAAAACCTCTGTTTTCTTCCTAAGGCAGCATCAGTGTCCCCATCCAGCCCTCTGAAGCCTCTGCTGCCACAGACTTGTTCTTAGCCACTCTCCTGTGTGCTGTTTGCTGTTTGATGGTTTTTTAAATGAATTGATCAGACCTTGGTGTTTCAGTGAGGCTCTGACATCAATCTAGAAGATGGCATTGTAACACTGTCAGTTTTTTTCCATACTATTTCCTCATACTGCATGCAATCCAAAGTTCTATTGGATTTTTAATTAGATTCCCCCTCTCCCCCCCATTCTTTGAGTAGAGAGGTTTGATTGAACATTCACTGTCACTGAGGCCTTTCCCTGATGGTTAAAGTAAAATAGACACAAGATCATTCTCTTCTCCCAACTTTTCTGACACAGAGGCAATACCGTGGGCTGCCAAGTGGAGATCTTTGCCAGCAGCCTCAACCTGTGTGAAGAAACACAGCCTCCCCCTGCAGCAAGCAGTTCAAAGTTAAACTTTTGCTTCCAACCATTCCCATTAATGGCTGTGCTTGGGTTTATCCCCCTACTTTGAGATAAACACTAATGCAGCCCAGTTTGGAGTGCACTTGCTCCAGCTGGCTCTTTTTTTCCTTTACAGCCTGCAGGGAGAGAGACATCCTGACATCCCAGTTTAAATAGGATCCCGAGGGGAGGTGAGGGGAATCCAGATTTTTCTATGTAGAGTGCGCCCTGGAGCACAAGTGCATTTATTTCTTCAAAACATGCATTTAATACTTTCTTCTTTTTCTTTTTCTTTTTTTTTTTTTATTTTAAAATTCTGTTGTTTCTTTTTCACCTCCTTATTAAAGTGAACAGGTTATCAATGTTAGCAGCAGCTATCAATGCCCCTTAGGTTTTACTATTTTGTTTCTGAATTGAATGCTCTGATGGGAAACTTTTATTTAGATTTGTGATTTATGTTCCCTTTGCTCATACTTGTCATGATTTGTGTATTAATGACCTTAAAACACATCCATAGCACCTCCACATCCACATTTCTGGGTGTGGAATTTCTGACCAATATATTAAGTCTAATTCATCCTCATTTTTGTATTTATTAAAGTAGTCCTTTTATTTTTGCTCCCAGATTTTTGTTCTTTACCAGCCCATAATATTTCTCCAACAGGCAAATGAACCTGAACCCTTTTGAATAAAGTTCTTTCTATTTATTATTATTCCTTTAGTAAGTTCCTGACAAACAGCTAATTGCAGCAACATCTACAAGTTTATCAGATCTTATGCCCAGAGTAAAAGGACTGAGGAATCATATTGGTCCAAGTCCTCCTTCCTGCACTGCTGGGGAACACCAGGAATGCTGATCTGGATTTTCTTCCAAAAGTCCATGCAGTATCTTCCTGTCTGCTGTTTAGTTACCTACTTAAGGCATTTTAGTGACTTTCTCACACTTTTCTCGGGAGTTTGTTGTCATCCTTGTTCTACTGTTATGTGATCTCTCAAATAAAAAGCTAAGATGATTTCCCCCTTGATATTCAGAAAAGTGAAGGATTGCAGATCTTGCTGACTTCTTTAGATAAAACTCCACTTTTCCTTCTGCTGTGAAGGGAAACGGGTGATTTTGTCACAGAATGGTAGGAGTTGGAAGGGATCTCTGGAGATCATCCAGTCCAACCCCCCCCTCTTAGATCGAGTTGCACACAACTGCATCCAGGTGGGTTTGGAAAGTCTCCAGAGAAGGAGACACAACCTCTCTGGGCAGCCTGTTCCAATGCTCCATCACCCTCATAGTAAATAAGTTTTTCGTTATTGTTGTCACTAAAAGGTAAAGTGGGCCCTCTGTCCACACAAACTGCTGGTACTCAACTGACATTCATTTGGCAGATTGTCTCAGAATAGAGTATGACATTGCATGACCACCACTGAAAAGAGCTTTCTCATAGTAATGTCACCTTGGTACATTGGTAATGTGTGAGGTAGAGTCAGCTTCTACTGTTGCTTGCTCTGTAACACTTGCTGCATCCCAGCTCCTCCATGAGATGCAGTGCTTTTGGCCTTGTGCCTTCCTGAGAGCTGTGGTGTCCAAGGTGGAGAGAGCACTGTGTCAATCCTGGAGTTGTCTGAGACAGCAGGGCTGCTTGCAGTGGGGGGAGGTCTGAGTTAATGCCGTGGAGAAGCAGCATTGGAGCTACCACACTGGCCTATGCCATGGTGCTGGAAGCAACCTCACTTCTCTACCTGGGGCTGTGCCCACAAAGCTACTGCTCCTGAGACTCTGGAGTCAGGCCAGCAGAAGTCAGCCACAGAGTCCCACTCTGGTGACAGAGACGTCAGACTAATGCTATTGCTGTTGTTTGCAGTCACATCTATAAGAAGAATCGTGACATGACCAAATCCTGGAAAGGAAAGACGGAGCAGCTTCTCAGAGTCGATGACCATGACTTCACCATGAGGCCTGCATTTGGAGGTGAGAATAAAAAGTTTCTCTTGATTTCATGCTTGTCTAATTAGAAATTACCTAATTATCTGAGTAATCATCTAATTGAAAAAAAGGAAAGAAGCCTCTGTTCATATGCATCATTGTAAAGAGAAAAGACTTGAGAGGTCTTAGGAGATATTTGAGGCAATTCAGAGAGGCTTCATCCTCACCTCATAGACCTCTGTGTTCTGTATAGCTCCTACACTTCTTCCTTTTGCTCAAATTAGCTCTTTCTTTTGGTTCTTGTTCCCCAGAGCTTGGGATGGACCTTCCTAGTAACTGTTTTCTCTGTTGAGAAGATGAACAAACTGCAGGTTTTACTGTTCATTTACAGTTGTGAAGTTCAACAAGCTTTTCAGCTGATGTGAACAAATTGCAAAGTAAAGAACTCATTAGATGGATCACACCCCATCTTTGCTGGAAAAAAATGGAGTATTTTTTTCCTAAATCTTGTCTTCAGCTCTCTAAAGCAACCAAAATAGCAGGAGGGGAGAGCTCTGTCACCTTCACTTCTGTTTTCTGTTGTACCCAGCTACAGAAATGTGCTCACCTGATCTTTCTAGACTCCTTACTGCAGAGGTAAGAGAGTACCCTAATAAAAACCGTGTTGGAATACTAGTATGGAAATTCCTCTTCTGATCAGATCAGCAATCAAGCCCCTCCAGAGCTAAGGACAGTTTTCTACAATTTTCACTGAATGACTAATACTGCATTCTTTGTCAACCGGTCTTCTAGGATGAAGTGCAACATCTCCCTGTCCAGCAGGTCACGTGGATATTTTGTGTTTTGCACCTAGTCCGTAGAACAGGGCTTCTCTCACCTGCCTGTTCCTGGCCTGGCTGGAAATGTGTTTCTTGCCCCACAGGGCAGATATGCTGAGCTGACAGCACAGTGCTGTCCCCAGGCTTACAATTTATGTATCTCCATACTCCAGAGTCCAAAATGTGTCATCACCAGTTTTTTCTCTCCCCCCGCTGTAATTTGCTAACAAGTTGCAGTCCAGCCTGCCCACTGGAGGTAACTGTATTAATAATCAGTGGTAAACTTCATCTGCTGTTTCTAGGGCTGTTGACTTTAATTGTCCTGTGGGTGGAAAGCAGGCAAATCTCCCCGGGCTTGGGGCCAGAACATCTGACAAGGCCAGACATGCAGCTGAGGCTCAGGGCTGAGGTCTGGAAGCTAGCTCTGGAGACTCTGGGCATGCCTGCTCCTTTTAGAATTGGCTGTAAAAGTGATGCTGAATGAACAGCCCTCGGGCCTCTCACCTGCTCCAGATGAATATCTCCTTGACTGATACTGCTGCTCCACCCTCTGGTTAGGGAAAGGAAGATTATGGCTTATTGCTGGTATTTCCTCTCCTGCCAGCCTGCCTCTTTTAGAAGGTGAGCCTTTCAACAGGGTGGATTTGGGAAGGAACCTGACCTCTGAAAGATGGAAAGACCAGGGAGTTATGAGGCTCTAGGAGGCAATGGTCACTGTCAGGACTGTCCAGCCAGCCAAATTCTTGTCTCAGTCTTCTGTTTGTTTATTAGTATTGATTTTCCTTACCTGTTTTTTTAGGTTTCTATTTTCTGTTCTTCTGTTTGCAAAGCCCTTGGTCTGTGAGGTATTGTCTGGATGTCCACTGTCCTCAGCTTGGCTTTGTTTTGTTGTCGCACTGTTCTGTCATGGATATTGGTGATCCCACACAGCTTGCCCAGCACAGCAGTGTTTTATCATAGAACAGTTTGGGTTGGAAAGGACCTTTGAAGATCATCTAGTCCAACCCCCCCCGCCATAATCAGGGATATTTTTCACTAGATCAGGCTGATTAAATTAGCTCCATCCAACCTGACCTTGAACACTTCCAATGATGTGATCAACATTGATTTTGATCAACATATCATGGATTTTTGTCACTAGATCTTATGTTGTCTTCTAAATGGGGATAGGAGGTTGTATGATATCATGTTCCCTCAAGTGAGTCCCTAAATACCAGCTATGTCCTGTCCTGCTATAAACTCAGAGGATACTCCCCTACTTCCCATGCTGTAGACACCCTGTTCTTCTCTTCCCTCCCCAAGACCTTTAAAGAGATCAGTGTGGAAAGCTCCTGTGGCTGCTTCTATAGTAACTTTTTCTTGGCTTTATTCTTCTCTTTATTCTACATTCAGATAGGAACCACTATCATATAACAATCTAGTTGCAAATACATTTTCCTTTGACCATTTTAATTCCTTACTACAAGGGTGGTGCCTGTGCTGGAATCATGTGGTCATGCTTATGTTAGGTAGATGGTTGCACTTGGAGGTTTTTTCCAACCTTATTGATTCTGTGATTCTGTAATTTTTCCTTTTCTCTTAGAGAAGATGGTTTTTCTGGTGCTGAAGACCACCCCTGCTAGCCCCTGATCATATCAGGTGGTGAGCATGCTCATTCTAGCAGCTCTCCTGGAGCAAACGAGAGGGGAAAAGCAAAATGCAGATGCAGACAGATTTGAAAGCACAGCTAGTAGCCCCTAGGACATGTGCGGCCTGCAGCATACGCAGTTGCGGGCATTGAGTGGACAGGACTATGCACAGCTTGTAAATTATGGCAGTGGGAAGAAGGACAATCCAAAATGCTTGTCTTTAAGAGTGACAGCAGTCACTACTGAACTAGTGTCACTGAGGGGGGCCATCCATGCCATATTTTGTTGTGTTAAAATGTGAGGGAATAGAGCAAGCAGAGAAAAACAGCCAGCTCAGAGAGAGACTGCAGCTATGGGATTCTTATTTGTCTTGGTTACGCCAGATTGAATAGTAATAGTTTTAACAGTAAATGTTTTTCCCAGCCAGTGAAGTCAGTGACAAATTCTGCTCATCCAAAAGGGAAGGATTTTGGCTTTTGCTTCAATGGGCAAAAATCAGTGTTGGTGTCAGGCAATCTTTCTGTCTTCTAGGTAGCAGAGAAAAACCTCAAAGCAAATGCCTCTGAAACCTTAGAAACTCACAATTGTTAAAATTTAGGGTGCTGTGTTTGGTTTTCAGATTTGTTTGGGTTTTTTTTTTTTTAAGCTGACTTCAGTTTTTGGGGCTCAGCTGATGATTTCTGAATGCCTGATGTGGACAGACTGGAAGCGCTCATCTACCCTTGGTGCAGCTGTTACTACTCTGGCCAAAAGACCTTCTGGCTCCTATGTCTGATGGGGTGGGATGACAGGGCTTCTCTGGGAGGACATTTGGATTCCTTCTCTGGACTTGGTTGGAGGTATCTGGGGAGTCACTGTGAATTTTTTTTTTTAATTATTATTTTATTTTTTTTCTTAGCTGGATGTATGTCAGGGCATGATGCCTGTGCTTTTTAGGGCAGCTGAGAGCTTTTATTCTGTTGTGCTGATGGTTTAGGTTTTGATGCCCAGTGTCACTGAATTTCTGTAAACACACCAATTTTTTACTATTTTCAGCAGTGTCACAGAGCTCAGAAGGAACACGTTTGTGCACAGTTCACACCGAATAGACAGACACACGTAGTTACACAGTTATTCTGCCAGTAATAATGTAACTGCACTTTAATCTCCCTCTTGTTTTGTTTTCCCATGTTACCTCCCATCACAGCATTAGGATACTCCTAGAGCCTAAAATCTTGAAGTAACATTTATAAATTTGAGAAATATCCTAACAGCCTTCTGTGAGGTGACTTTATAAAGGAGAAACATGGTGTTTAGTTTTTGCTCAAAACCTCCTTATCTTGCAGAGCTACCTGGGAGAAAAGTGGTGTATTAGCAAAGTTGTGCCTAAGTTGCATGTGATAGGGAACAAAATATGGCAACAGATTTGCTGAGGCTCCAGCCTTGAAAAGCATAACTCACACTCACAGAGACAGCTCGGGTGTTACAGAGTCTTACACAGCTGCAGAATTACATAGTGTGTTTTTAGTGACAGATGATAAGCTTGATGGGGAAGGAAAAATAAAAAGGAAACATAAGTCTGTTAAGAGGGTGATCCTTTTATTTTCTTCTGTGAAGTTATTCATCAGGCAGTCACAGTGATTTGCTATGCACCATGAGTCCTTCCAGTTTTTTGCTGCAGCAATGCCAGTCAAACTGAAGTGCTCTGACCTGCACAGGATAAGAAGGCTTTTGTACTGTGCAAGTGCCTTAGAGGAGCTTGTGGGACGTGTGTGACTTCGACCGGTTGCTGCCCTAAGACCCTTCCTGCTCTCTGAGAGAAGCTCAAGGACCATGGTCTAATGGGGAGTCCAGCCCCATGGTGTTGCATTGGGCCTGTGATGTTATGGTGCACTTGTAAAAAGTCAACTCATCTCTGGAAAACAAAACCTATTAATTATATTAGACTATAAAGAAGCCAAATATGTAAAAGTGATGGTTCCCAAGCTTGGTGGAACAATGGGCAGCTGTTAACCTTCCACATTTTTGCTAGATCAGTCTAAAACTTCACCGATGAACTTTAAGCTAAAAGGGGATGTGGTCTGTAGCTGTTTTATTGTGGCCACGGTGGCTCTTGCTGGTCTGCAGAGGATAGTCAGCCAGCTGACAGCCCAACACAGCTGTGACCCCTGGACAGAGTGGGCTGGGGTTATGCAACTTGAAATGCAAGAAAAACTGATTAGAGAAAGAGGAAGGGTTTTTCAATAAAAAGTACCTTTGTAAAGAGCAAGTGAGCAAGCAAATGTTGTGTAAGTTGTGTTATTAACAGCCCAATAAGCACAGTTGTCTTGCCTGCTCTCAGCCCATTAGAGACAAGCTATTGGGTACCGTGGTAATGACAAAGATTTTTGCTTTGCCGATGTTCAAAGTAGTCTCCATGAGCTCAAATAGACAGTTTGTTATGACCCTTAGGGAGTTATCTCCATGTCAGTGACCTTGTTCTAGCTAGCAGATGTTTAAGTATTATTTACAAATATTAATATTTGAAGATTATGTAAATGTTTGGTTTGTTGCCTTCCTTAAACATCCATTTTAAATGTTTCATCTATTACATCTCACATTTTACAGGGAGCCTGTGAATAAGCAGCTTTAGCTGATACTTAAAATAGCTGTATTTTTTTTTCTGAGGAACAGCCTAATGTACTTTTATTATATTTCTTCATAGCCTAATAGCCTAACATCAGCTGGTCCTCGCTGCCCTTTCTGGGCAGTATTTTTGTCAGGATGGATGAATGGTGGAGTGAATGAAGCATAAGTAGTTCACTGAGCGTTAGTATCAAGGGCTGGAATAAAACCTGCTTCTGTCTTGATGACCAGCTGTCAGGAGGGAAGCTCTCTGCAGTCATGGGGCAGCTGATGAGCATATCCTGGTGGTGGCTGCCTGGAAGCTGCCCATGCCCAAGCTGTCCCAAACATATATACATTCATTAGAATAACATATACACATACACACACACACACATGCAGAAACACAGAAGACTGTTTTGCAACTTGGAGACGTGGGATCTCATGGGGCTGTTTGCAAGCCTCTCTGGGTGTGCACAAAATATAGGACAGAAAAGAAGACTCAAACCTGTTTGTTTCCCACGTAGATATTTTTATCTCAGGGGCTACATCTGCCTCACTCCTTCCAAGTAGATGGGGGGACAGAGAAACTGTCTCAGAGGAAAAAAAAAAAAAAAAAGTGCCTTTGAAATCACTGCCAAGGAGAAAAATTAAAGAGATGTTGCCAAGCTTCAGTCTTTGAGCTGGAGTGGAAAACTGACACCAGGCATTTTCACAGCAGCATGCTATTCCCTATCTTCCAAAGCCTGATGCAATGTTAAAAAATAAAAAAACATGTTTGTATCTGTTTTCAGCTGGGAACTGAATGGTCCTTTGCAGCTTTCATTCTGCTCCTCAGGGGGTGGTTTTTGGTGCCAAGACACCCTGGGAAGTGACAGGCTTTCATGTTGGGTGTCTTCTGAAGTCATTCCTGAATGGGACTAGTGGAAAACTCATGGGTTCCCTGGAAGGGTTAGCCCCAGACCAGATGTCCCATGCAACCTGAGACAGAGGTCAGTATTCAAACTGGAGTTTTTGCAAGGTGAAACAAAGTCTTCTCAGTGTCAGAACCCACTCAAAATGGAGACTTGTTGGGACTTGTCTATTCTCCTTGTATAACCACTGAATGCAGATGCAAAGTGGTTCTTCTCTAAAGGTATCCTTTACAACATCTTTTCTATATGGAGCACCTAAGTTGAACATGTAGTGGCTTTCACTGGAGAGTAGGTCACAAAACAGAGCAGCTCACTGCAGAAGAAAGAGAAATGAGGGAACACTTCACTGACGAACTGTGAATTTGGCAGTTTGAATAAAGACACATAAAAGCACAAACACCTTGGCAAGCTGGTCCCTGAGTATCCTTTTAATACCCAAGACTGATCTGAGGCAAGGGCACTGACATGCAGGAATATACAGAAATAAGATGTTGCTGATGCAGTTTCAGAAGGCATTCCCTTTGCAATAAGAAGGTGCAAGGGTGCTCTACCATGTCACATGCAGAAATTGTGGGTCTAATGCATACTGCCCAAAGCAGAAGCGCTCCCATAGGCCTTGGATTGTGCTGCAAGTCACTTAAAGGCTCACTCAACATGCCAATATAAATATTTCCCTCAAAAGGAAAATCTCCTATTTTCCATTCCCAATTTTTATATAATCAAATTCTCTAATGATAGTGTGAGTGTCTCAAGCTTGTTTGGAAGTTGCCACTGTGCTGTGTCTGAGATGCAAGGGGAATAGGTTATAGATGTGTTTGTTTCTGTGTTATAAGTTATAAGACTTTTATGAAGATTTAAAAATCTTAAAAAGAAGAGTCCAGGCTTTGCTTCCTAGTCATATCAGTCCTGCTGAATTAGAATTTCAGTTCTTCAAGATGTTGTTGTGGACAGTGACGGAGATAATTGATGTTGACATGTTTGCCGTTTCTGGAAGAAATGCTTCAGTTGAAGGTTATGCAATTTCTCTCTAGACCTTGATCTATAAATACTTGAGCTCATGTTTAATTTGAATAATTCCATTAATTCGGCTGACATTTTTCAGAGACCCTAAAGTATGAGCTGTAAAGCTTCACTGGGTTATGTTTTTTTAGCAAAGCAGCACAGCTTGTTCTTCTCAGCCAATTCCACAGCTTTCACATGGATCTGTGTAGCTTCCCATCCAGCAGTGTACATTCTAGAGACGAACCTGAGCTTTGAGATTTCTCCAGTGTTACAGTATTCAAGTCTTTTTCTGCTTGTAATTCTCCAGCCTGATCCTTCTGTTTTTCCTCTCCCTTTAGACAAAATGAATATTGATAAAATATTGTTTATGACAATCAAAAGCTGGTCAGTCAGGTTTTTGGCTTTTCTTTTTACTTTTAGTGCTGTAATCTAAGTTACTTTTCACCTGCCTACCTGCTCAGTGTGTCAGATACCATCTCACTTGTTCTTTGTCCTTCCCAATCACACCTTCTTCATGCTCTGCTCCTTCTCAATAAGCAGGGGGTTTTTTTGTTTATTCATCCCTCGTGGTATTTGATGGGGAATCTGGCAAAGCATCTGAAGCTCCATGGCTCAGCAGTTTAGTTTCCAGAGGGACAGGGTTAAAAAAGCTAGAAGTTCCCAACTGACTCCAAGGATTAGTGAGACCAAAGATCTCTTAACATCTTTCTGTGACTGATGAGCAGCCGTTTCATTCAATGGTATGTGCTGTAGCCAGGATGACCTTTTAGGAAACCCAGGGTTTGTTTCTGTGGTTTAAAGAGGGCCTCTATTTCCAGAGTTTCAGACACTGCAAGCATTTACAGTGTTGCTCACGTCAAGGGCCTCTGCAAAACCACATCTTAGCAGAAGAGCGATGGGCCAAGGAAATATGCAGGTATCATTATCAGTTATGCTCATTGCCTAGAGCAGGACTTTGTGATCATTTGCCACTAGCTCCCAGGCAGTAACATTTAGGCTGGCCACACTGGATCTTCACCTACTCTTCCTCAGCCCAATCTCTTGTCCAAGCCTTCTCCAAAAGGTCTTGGTATGTCAATGTGCTCTCATTTCCATTCATGTGCTTTCTCATCACTTCAGCCCTAGGTGTTGCATGAAGAGCAGGGAGAAGGGAAAAGCAGCAATTGCTCCTGCTGATTTTAGTAGGATTTTGCCCAAGAAAGGTGGGGTAAATTTTTGCACTGATAAGTAAGTTTTACTTCATACTGTTTGTATTCAGAACTTCAATTTTGAGTCCAGAGTTCAAATTATTTCTCCCTCTCTCTTTTACCATTGTATTATCATTCCTCAAATTCACAATTAGCTGCAGAAAAGACTGAACCTTAGAATTTGTCCTTGCAAAGAGTTTATTTCTGGTTATCTGGGAGCCAAACTGAGTGTTTGGTGCAGGAACATGAAAAAAAGAAAAGAATGTTGACGTAATATTTTATCTCGAAAAGCAGACAGGGAAGGAATGGGGAAAAGGGACAAATACCAGCTTGGCAGTGTCCTTACGTTTGTGGTTTTTGGTTTTTGTGCTTGGCTTTCAGTTGTGGTTCTTTTAATCTGTGATTAGTGTTCAGTCAAGCATGGAAATCACAGCAGCAAATAGACTTTGGATGGGTCTCCACCTCAGCAGAGACCATCTTCTCTGTTAGAACTGTATCTACCACAACATGACTGTTTGGGCTGGCAGCACTGTGGGTACTACCACGATGTCAACAGCAGTGTGACAATGAATTATATTAATTACAAATGGTTTCTATATTAATTACAAATGGTTTCTAGAGCAAGAACCAGAGGCAAGACTGATGGCAGCCTTGTGCCTGCCCCGACATGGGCTCTCCAGGACTGTGGAGCCTTTCTGAAGTATCTTAATGTGAGCATTCAGCCTTGCTTTTGCAGAGGCCCAAGTTACATATCAAAAATATGTCTACACTGAAGAGCTGTTGGGTGTTTAAAGACCTTAAGGGAGTATTTGAATATTTTCTCAGGCTTTCCTTGATCATCATGCATAACCTCATGAGGTATGTGAGAAAAGGAAGGCTAACTGGCTACCAACAGGGCACTGCCTATCAACAAGCTTGTGTTGATTCCCTGTTGATTATACTGCACATCAAAATATGTATTAACACCACAGATAGAGTGCTTTTAGCTACACAGTCAGCCTTGTTTTTTAAAAAGGAAAAAAAACCCCAAACCTGCATTTTACTGAGCAGGAGGAATGTAATACAGAAATTCTTTCTCTTGGTGCTGTTTTAAACTTTTATTTACTCAATGACCTAAATAATCATAGAGAGTAGAAAGAAGTGTGGCTGGTATCAAGGTATAAACTCATAGAGTGATTTCAGATTGAAAAGGATTTCATTAAGATACTGTGTGAGAGTCAGGCAGGGTTGGTAGAGAGATGTAGCATAACTTGTTAGGTCAATTGAAAGAGCCAGAAGTAATGAACCAGCTCCTCAAAACCATCAGTCTATAAGCTAATTTGCTTGTTAGACCTACGTTGTCATACTCCACAGCTACTCAACTGAAGAGGATGATGGGAAGTAGAATACTGCAAAGCCATTGCCAGAGTATTTCCACTTAATGAAGCCACAATTTCCTCTGTCCAAACCTAAATATGATGCATTTGTGAGGTGACAGAAGGGCCATTGTCTGCAGGATGCTGTATTTTGTGTTAGGAATGGCACATCACAGAATCACAGTGTTAGGGGTTGGAAGGGACCTCAAAAGATCATCTAGTCCAAACCCCTGACAGAGCAGGATCACATAGATTAGGTCACACAGGAACATGGGCTGGTGGATTTTGAATGTCTCCAGAGAAGGAGACTCCACAACCTCCTTGGGCAGCCTGTTCCAGTGTCTGTCATCCTCACTGTGAGAAAGTTTCCCCTTAACATTTACATGGAACCTCCTGTGTTCCAGCTTGCACCCATTACCACTCATCCTATCACTGTGTGTAACTGAGAAGAGCAATCTGCCAGGGGCATAAGCAGTCTCTTCTCAGGGCAAGGAGCCAGTCAAAAGAAAGGACACATGACAAAGGTGACAATGAAAAGATATCTGTGATTTTCCCATGGATTTGCTTCTCTTTCATGAGTTACAATGGTCTGAGAATGCATCCACTAGCTGATGGTCACATCTTGTGGCCAGATCAGTAGAGCCTGAGTACTTTTCCTGACCTGGCAGGCAGGGACTGTCTTGTGAGGAGCTGAGCTGGTGCCACCAAAGGCAGAGGGCTCTCTGACCTGCTGTTCTCCTCCACATCTCTCTCCTCTGGCCCTGGTGGACAACTCAGCCACCTGAGAGGTCTTTCCCTGCACTGATTCGTAAAATTGTAGAATCATAGAATGTTCTGGGTTGGAAGGGACCTTAAAGATCATCTGTTTCCAATCCCCTTGCCATGGGCAGGGACACATTCCACTAGACCAGGTTATATAAGGCCTCATCCAACCTGATCATGAACATATCCAGTGATGGAGCATCCACAGCTTCCCTGGGCAATTTGTTCCTGTGTCTCACCACCCTCATAGTGAAGAACCTCTTCCTAGTTTCTAATCTAAAAGTACCCTCTTCCAGTTTGAAGCCATTACCTCTCATCCTATCACCATAAGCTCTTTTAAAAAGTCCTCCCCAGCTTACTTGTAGGCCTCCTTCAGATAGTGGAAGGCTGCTATAAGGTGTCCTCAGAGTCTTGTCTTCTCCAGGCTGAACAACCCCAACTTTCTCAGGTATTCCAGCCCTCTGATCATATTCATGGCCCTCCTCTGGACTCAAGTCCAGATTTGGAGGTCACTGGTTTGGAAGAGAATATTTCAATTGCTGCTACTGTTGGTTTTGTCTGGGTTAATTTTCTGTGGGTCAATAAGCTCAACAGTCTTACGGAAGGTCCCACCACAAGCTCAGTCTACTCCTTTATGCAACTTCACTCTTTGATGAAAGTCGTTCCCCTGTATAAGTTGGGGAGGGGGCTGAGGACTGTTCTCACCTGCTGAATGAGCACATCTGTGTTGTGAAACCCTTTGTGCAAGAGTAAAAAAAATCTTCAGCACTTCCCAGCCCTGCTGCTGGACGTGGTTGTGACAGCTTGTCTACATTTGAACAGCAGGTGCAGACTGGGGCTGTGTGGGTTCTCTCAGTTTTTGGTAATACCTGGTAGAAGGGGAACTGAACATCAGTAAGGTGAGAATTTCCTTGGCCTCCAGTGATTCCTTATAATACATAAGCAACTGAAAGGGAACAAGATGGGCTCATGTCACTGCAGGGTGAAATCTGACCAAAGTCTCTGTGCTCCTGAGAAACATGCCAGTGCTGATTAACTGGAATTTCTCCCCAAGTAAACCTTCCTGCAAACACCCTTCAGCTTGGACAGACACCAACAAGGCATGAATAGAGTGATCAAATGTTTGCTGGCATTTTTTTTAAGCATGAAGTGCACAGCTTTGTGTCTGAATGTGACATGTAGTGTTTGTAAGCATCTAGAAGCCATCCAAAAGTGCCTCGTTAGCTGTTTTTCAGCTTCGTTGCTCGGGGCAACAGTCACTTAAATTGGAATTGGTGGTGCCGAGGAGCCTAGTCCTGCTCCACTGGTCTTGCTTCTGGGTGCCTGTACCCAGCATAGCTGCTGACAGATGGTGCAGGCACAACAGGCTGGAGCTGTTCATGTGGAAGGGGGACAATGTCCCCATCAGCACATTCTGCTGTAATTCATTGAGGCTGGCTTACCAAAGCCCTCGCAAAATCTATATCAGGGCCAGTTACAGTAGTCACCTTGTCTCATAGATTTTCCAGTTGTTCTTTCCCCACCAAAGCTGGGTGGGTGCTTCTTTCTCCTCCAGCAGAGGCAAACCTAAGGTTGTGTTCAAAAGCCCTGAAGATGTGTGGAGTCTGTGAGAGCCACTGCAGGTACAGAGGCAGGCAGATGGCAGCTTGCAAAAGTGCTCTGCATTCTCAAAACAGCAATTTTGCTGTCTCGTTAGGGCGTATGGCAAATTCAGAGCTTGGATGTGGTCTTGAGGAAGATGCTACTGTAGCTAACTATGTGCGTGCAGCAGGCCCAGCTGTGCATGGCACTGTGCAAATATGGGTCTGGATCGACAAAGGGATTTCTGTGCCTCTTAAATACCACCCAACTGCTAATCAGGTTCAAAATCTAGGTGCTAAAGATCTTTTCAAACCTTTATGGAGGACACTGTGGCCCTTGGAAAATTCATTTCTGCTGGGCAGGTCAAAGACTTGTCTGCAGAGCTGCTGCTTCTTTCATCATAGTGTGTCTCACTGACAGCACCCAGGCTAGAGATATGCTCTAGATACACACATTGGCATGAATCCAGTGAGACCAGCTGTCACACTGAGAGTTCAAGATCCACTTGGACCGTTCTTCAGCAGTTCCTGCTGACGTGCCTTGGTGGGTCATGGTTGGTGTGCATGCCTACTTAGGCAATTACCTCCTCAGTGCACCAGAAAAGGGAAAAAGCTGTGTAAAGATACACTACAGGGAATTTGAGTAACCTGTAAAATTCTCTGGTTGCTAATTTTAAAACTACAGTGGACAACTATTGACATCATCGATGAGTCATATGAAGGAAAATGGTAAAGGGCTCTTGAGAGTTTGATGTAGTTTGTTGTATTGATAAGAAATGAGAAACCCACAAGGAAGAGCTCATTGCTTGCAGTTTCTTCTTCTCAGTCCCCTGTTCTTGGGGCCAGATTTCCTCATAAAGGCCTAAAACTTATGATGAGATGGCTCAGCTTTTAAAAACATACACAAATGTTTCATTCAAACTCTGAATTAGCTGGGCAGTGTCAACATTACAACACACGCCAAGGGGAAGTGTGTTGTAATTCAGTATTTCAGAAGGGACCCTACATGGTTATTTACTGACTCTTCCCCCAGCCCCCTTGTGAAGAATTAGGGACAGAAAAGTATAGCATAAGCTCAGAAATGCTTTGCATGCTATCTTATCATGTTAATTAAATGCAGATGATATAAAAGAGGAATTATTTACATATCTAAATCTCATTCTCCTGCAGGCCCTGCAATTCCTGTTGGGGTGGATGTGCAAGTTGAGAGCTTGGACAGTATTTCTGAGGTTGACATGGTATGTAATCTTCTTTTAAGCCTCAGTTATTCCTACTCATGAAAAGTCACTCCCACGTGAAATCTATGGATTTCAAATTAATGGACTGATGAAAGTAATGGCAGCATTTGGAAAATTCAAAGAGGCTGATACGCAGAACTTGGTAAAAAGATTTGATAAAACCAGGTGATCAAAGGCTTATCTTTGTATCTTCAGATAAAGACTACAAGTGCAAAGGAAAAAGAGACCTTAAATGGGAGAATAATCAGTGCTATGAAGGAGCTATCACAAACCAAAATATAAACAGCTACATACGAAGATGTGAAGGTATATGGGGAAGTTCACTTAAGCCACACTTAGTGCAAGAGTTTTCTTCCTTAGGGAACCATTGAGTCCATTTGTTTTAAATGCATAGTTATGCATGATTAGGCACGTTAGAAAATCATGTTGGCAATGTAAATGACAAGGGGCTGCTTCTGCTTCTTCATCACTGGGAGTAACCTCACTACTACCCTCAGAGAGGGCTCCTGCCTGGTGGAGTGGGGAAAGGGCCACACCACTTTCCAGTTGTGGCTCTTACTGTGCTGTCCCCATGGGCAGTCTTTGTGCCCCTCCTATGGTGGCTGTAAGTCACACTGGGGGTGCCTGGCTGACACTGCATCGGTCCCTGTCACCCTGTGCTCCCGTGATGGAGCTGCCTCAGGCTGCCTGGCCTCCTCATGGCTGGAGGGCTGCCCAGGGCTGGTGACCCTGAATAGCTGGGCTCATTTTTACCCCATTTTTTTCCTTCTGGTGTAAATGGTACTGACTCCTAAGAAAATATCAGTTATGCTTCCTCCTTGCTTTCCTTTTTCCCAGCTCTGGTAAAGCTTCCTCATCCAGACCCTGAGGTTGGCTTCTGCAGCCAGGTTGCAACCTAAGCCTTGCTGATAGCAGCAGTTTCTAGAAGAGTTTCTTTAGTTGTAAGGGGAAGGCCACCAGTGTCCAGCAGGGAACAGGAACTGGCAGTATCCCTGGAGGGAGCAGGGATGGAGACTGGGACCAGTCTGCCAAGATGGGTGAGCAGAACTGTCCCTCAGGCAGGTCTCTGTCATAGTCAGAGAGGGAGGCATCTGGCCAGCTCTGCCTCTTGAAAGGCAGCAAAGGTGAGGGCTGACACTAGAAACTTCTTTGACAAATTCATGAAAAACCTATTGGCAATACCAGACTGTTGCCAGGGCAGCCCTTTGAAATGGAGAGTCAGGTTAATCAGTGTTTTGTCATCAGAAAAGCAAAATGAAGTTGTGGTGGTAGAAAGCAGTTGCTGAATGTTTAGGAGGAGATCCCAGCTTGTGTTGCTGGCTTCCTGAGCTTGGCAGCTGCAGCTCCTGCAACCACTCATTTAATTGGGAATATAAAGAAAACAAGTGTATTGATCTCTCAGCATTAGAGAGTAGATTCAACTCTGAAAGCAGCAGCTGACAAGTTGGGATCAACAGATGTTTTTCATTGTGTGACTGACATTCCTGCCTTCTCAAAAAGCTTAAAAGAGCTTTATTTATACACTTGTACAGCAGGAAAAACATTTCCCTCACTTGGTTGCTGTCTGCAACAATTTAGTTCTTTTGGGGATGAACTGATTAGTGTTTAGCCTGATCATTAAGCTAATTTTGAAAGTTTTTGCTGTTGAACATGCTGTTGATACCATAGTCCTTCAAGATAATTCTGCTAGGATTGAAGAATCATTTCTGCAGGACAGTGCTTCTCTTGGGGCACATTTATATCCCTTTTAGGCCAGAACATGACTGAGTACTGTAATACATTGATTGAAGGTTTATGTTTTGCTTTGGCTGAAGTTATTTTATCATGAAAATCTATTCACAAAGAGCACTGGTCTAGAGAAGAAACAGGAGTTGAGAGGGAAGGGATTTCATCTACCTGGTAGGAGTGAGTCTTCCTTCTGGTGTTTCCTAGATATAGAAAGCGACACTGACAGACTTCTCTCTGGTTCTCTTCCCTTTTTGTGAAGGATTTCACCATGACTCTGTACTTAAGGCACTACTGGAAGGATGAGCGTCTCTCATTTCCCAGCACCACCAACAAGAGCATGACCTTTGATGGCAGGCTGGTGAAGAAGATCTGGGTCCCTGATGTCTTCTTTGTGCACTCCAAAAGGTCCTTCATTCACGACACCACCACAGACAACATCATGCTGCGAGTGTTTCCTGATGGTCATGTCCTCTACAGCATGAGGTAACGGTGCTGCTTCTGAATACCTCCCAGGGCTTCACTGGCAATTTTGCTCCCAGAAGCAAAATTGGTGAGCACCAGAACGGATGCTGTCACCATCCTACTGTCACCACTGATGCAGAGCCCTGTCTCCAGCATGTACAGTAAAAGGAAGCTGCAAGAAATTGTGCTGTGGGCAGTAACAGAATCATCTCCTCCCAGGGAAAACATTCCCCTAATTCTTTGCAGTCAGAGGAGGGCTTAGTCAAGTGGGAATGTTCATCCCAGGGTCAATGTGTGATTAAACTGGAAGCTGCTGATATACCAGATGGCAACCTCTATAATTATCCTATTTTGCTTCCTGTTTGTCTAGAAAAACTTTTTTTTTTTTTTTTTAATTGGCGTTTGCATCTTTTTTTCACGTCTTTGATGTAAAGATTTAGGTTTTCTGAAGCTGAAATGGTAGTATTAGAGGTGCCCTATAGTCTCTGTTTTTCTAGCAGATTTGTTGGCTGGAAGACTCCTGAGGCAGGTCTGTCATTATCTGAAGGGTTACCCTGCCTGCGGGTGTGCAGAGATTGTGACCATTGGTTTGCAGGATTCTGTACTACACAAGGACATGGAGGCTTAATCCTCTAAACTTCTCTACCTTATTACAGATTACCAAAAATATCACAAAAATCACCACTACCAAGTAAACTACCACAAAATCACCACTAGCAAGTATATCTATGATTAATAAAGTGAATATATATATGATGTTATTACAAATTACTATTAGCAATAAATATTATAGTATAAATCACATAGCAACAGCCAATAACAGCAATAACTAATTAGGTATATACTGTTACAGTTTACTACAAACCTGTAATTAGTGGAGCAACTCATCAACAATATAATAGTGGGTATAGTTACGACAGATTACTGGTATGGATGTATAATACTGGTATAAAGTGATAGCACCATCAAGTGAACTAAATCATCCCATTGGTGGGAGGATAAACAAAAACAACCCCAAAGGTGGGTCCAGAGGAGGGCCAATGAGAGAGCAGAGTCTCACTTCAGAGATGCTCTGTGTCACAGTCTGGAGTCAGCTGGGCCTCCCCAGTGAGAGTCCAAGAGCTGGTAGAAAGTTCATACAATGAATTCAACCTGTTTAGGAATGGAAAAGTGCATGCAGCATGGTAAGTTCTTGGAGAAAGAGGATCTATTTTGGATAAAACTTATCTCGTCCTTATATCACAGAGACATAAGAGGGTGTAGGACACTACCAATTTGAACAGCCAATAGGTGCTGTTAATTTCTATTTTTCACCTGTGGCAGCCAATAGATCATGGTATTTTCTGAGCTTTTATTTTCTGGACACATATTCCACCTTTTCAGATAATAAACTGC